>JAUIMM010000255.1:12715000-12892500 GCA_031769625.1 Taudactylus pleione | reverse complement strand
AGACGCAAACCGGAAGTTCCCGGATCCACGATGTGCGGTGGCCCTTCCTTACCTCACCCTCCGTCGCCTGCCATCAGCCCCTCTTATTTTTTGTGCCATCCCGTCCTGTCCCCTGGGGCTGCAGGAGATGATGAAGTGGACCACGCAGGGGGTTGGGTGCAGCGGTGCCTGGGATGGAGAAGAGCGGGCAAGGATAGCAGGGGCTTCCCCAACACACCGTGGCTGTCAGCGCTGAGAAAACGATGTCAGTGAGCTGAGATGACCCTGGAGAGGAGGTATTTCATGTTCAGTTTCTTTCACTCCTGCCTAGCACGCTTATTCCCACCACTACTCCTATCCTGCCCCTGCTTCCCACCACTACTCCTATCCTACCCCTGCTTCCCACCACTACTCCTATCCTGCCCCTGCTTCCCACCACTACTCCTACCCTGCCCCTGCTTCCCACCACTACTCCTATCCTGCCCCTGCTTCCCACCACTACTCCTATCCTACCCCTGCTTTCCACCACTACTCCTATCCTGCCCCTGCTTCCCACCACTACTCCTATCCTACCCCTGCTTTCCACCACTACTCCTATCCTGCCCCTGCTTTCCACTATAACTCATATCCTGCCCCCCTGTTCTGAACTGCTACTTTGCCTGCCCCACACCATTATTACTCCAAGCCTGCACCAGCTCTGCCATTACTACTACTCCCATCCTACCCTCAGATCCACACTACTATTCCCATTCAACCCCCAGCTTCCCACTACTACTATTTTCATCCTGCTCCTTGCGTCCCACTACTATTACTACTCCCATCCTGCGTCCCACTACTGCTACTCCCATCCCGACCCCAGCGGTGGTGGAGTTTATGAAGTTTGTGCTCCAGGTGCTATTTCTGGTGGGGACGCACCCTATTTTTTTTTCCTGCAGTGGCCAATGTGTTTGTATTTTTACCTGTGGAGGCCAATGTATTTGTTTGGGGCCGGTGTGTTTTATTTTGTTCTTGTTGAAGCTAATGTGTTTTTATTTTTTTCATGTGTGGAGTCTGTGGACCAATGTGTTTTTATTTTTTTCATTTGGGGGATAATGTTTTTGTTTTTTTCCTGTGAGGGAAAATGTGTTTTGTTTTTTTTCCTGTGGGGGATAATGTGTTTTATTTTTATCTTGTACGTTGTTTTTGATCTACACACGTGTCTGAGTGGCAGTGCAGATTCAGACGCGTGCACCAAGTAGTGTATTACAAATGTGTTGGGTGTTCCTAGGCGGTAACAGGGGTTTGGCTACAGAGACAATGAATTGCTCACACTGGAGGCCATACTTAGACGGATGATCTGCACCTAGCATAAGGCTGTTCCAATGGTGCGACCGATGGTGGTGTCTAAACTCTTCAGGGTCTATTCACTAATCCTTAGAGATATAAATGGAGAAAAATAAGTCAAAAAATCAGCAAGCAACTGTCATTTTTGAAACACAGCCTGTAAACTGAAAGGAGCTGATTGTCTGAGATTTATCTTTCTCTCTCTCCATGGATTAGCAAATAGACCCCTTAGACATTGAAAGTGGGCCTCTCAGTCCTTGCATATTTGCTTAAAGTCACAGACGAAACTGTAGCAAAAGAAGCAAGGACGGCTGCAGCTATGTCCACCTCAGAAGGGATCCCGCCCCCTCGACAGACCCTGTCCCCATGAGGGCTGCTTCCATAAATTTCCTGGGCTGGTTTTCCGTCCCAATCCGCCCCTGATTACTTCTAAAATGTATTAACAGTTACATTTCTGATTTGTCTAATTATTTAGCCAAATTATTTGTTCTCTAATTATTCTTAACTTTTAATGTCCCTTCGTTTTTTTTACATTTTATTTGTAACACTTTTCTGAATATATTTGAAGAGTGAAGATAGGGCATGTGTATCCAGCCCTTTTTTATATTCCACAGATGCTCAGTGAATATTATTTTTAGAGATCTGGAAGTTCTTCCAATATAATATTTTCTGCAGATGTACTCTACAGTGTATATTATTTTTTTATAAACGCATTATTTTATTAATTCATCAATTCATATCAAAGTATGTTTTCACATTTGAACTTTTTATACATAATGCCGGAACTGCATCTATAAAAACATTTTGAGGTGATAGTACTTTGTTTAGGTGATGGAGATGAGGCAGCACTTTTCACTAAGTTTTCTGAAGATTTTAAACAATCCAGTAAATATATGTTGGTTTCTCTAAAATAAATTAGCTTAAAATATGATCCTTGTTTAAAATTGCTGAATATTTTTGACTACTATTTCAGTTTGTTGATACTGTGATTTATAATCTGTGATAAATGCTATCTCAAATTTGTTCTCACTGTCACCTCTTTTTTTTCTCCTTTGGGGACAGCAATGTATCTCTTGCCCACACTTGGAGCTTGCTGTGACTTTTTTATTTGTTGTTGCTGAAACAGACAAACAAGAGATCTGTATTTTGGACAATCAGTCCAGGACAAAACACACTTGATTTCTCTGCCTCTTTAGCCCTGTTTCTTTTGAGGGAGATGTATTCTGGAAAGTGATAAATTGGAAAGTTAGGATTTGATTGTTTGGTTGTTTATACTTCTCCAATTTATCACTTTCCAGTGCCCCAATATCTCTAACATTGTCTCTTTTTCACCCTCACTCTGTCTATCACACACTTTTGTTGCACTACACACAAACAGAAGACACCCTCTACCCACGTTTGCTGATGTAAACTTGCAACTGAGAGTGGAGAGTAACGGTTTATATACCATCCAAAACACGCAAAATCCAAGATTTCCGGGGAAAGTTAATTTTGCCTCGTTATGAGATCAGAGTGTGGTGAGCACAACTGAGCTGCAACTCAGTTTGATTCAGTATTTGGTTCTGCTGTTTTTTTTCAGAGTCCAAACTGCTCTCTAATTGCAAGTAAAAGAAAAACCATTGATTTATATAACTATATGCATGGTGATTGTGAACTATTTATAACAGGAATATGTGCACACGGTATAACTTGTAAGTCATAATAGGACTGCAGTAGGTGTGGCTTTAACAATATAAGACAGATGGGAAATTACGTGAGAAGTTAACAAGGCTATTTAGTAACTGTACATAGAGGTATCAACTGTCTAAAAACTTCTTTAATAAGCTCTACCTTTTTCATATACTATTACTTTCTTACAGTTTCAATCCCAACTGTTGTAAGCCAGCACTCAGAATGCCAGCGCTGGAATCCCAACACCAGTCAGAATCCTGCCGCTAATTAGTGGGGTTAGGGGGGGCTAGAGTTAGGCACTAGGGGGAAGGTTAGAGATAGGCACTTGGGGCGTGGGTTAGGGATAGGCACTGGGGGGTGGGTTAGGGTTAGGCACTGGGGGGTAGGGTTAGGTTTAGGTTGCGGGGGGGGTTAGGGGTAGGGTTAGGATTCAAACCAACAGGAGTTGGTATCCTAACCAAGTTGGGATGCCGGCGTCGGGATCCTGTCCGCCGGGATCCTGAGCGCCGGTGGTCAGATTAAAGGAACATGAGGAGGATGAGGTATAGGCAGGGTCTAGCCATCCTCCCCAACCCAGTAAGTACTGTGCAGCAAGTTCTACTACTGTACTGTACTTCACTTCCTTTTAAGAATGTCTACTGTACCTCCTGTACTCTAGTTTAATAAAACCATCAATGTACTTTAATTGTAAGCTTCTCCCATGTCCCACCTTTACTTTCTCAGGCCAAAACTATACATACAGTAATAAGATATTTTAGTCTTTCTGGTTAATATACAGTAACAGTCTTCGATGTGGGAATGTGTCAATATGACTTACTAAAGTATATTGTGACAATGCTTACAGTATTTGCACAATGCTACTGTATTTTGGCCTTTATACAATACACTACAGTATACTGTAGTTTATACTTTTTTGTAATTCACTCTGACTCGACATTCTTGTATTCAGGTTTGCCAAATACTGTATATTTTTTAGACTCCAAAAATACCCCTAGTACTGTATGTCATAAAAAATTGGTAAATCAATTAAAAGTAACGACTATATTTTCACTGTTGCCCAGTGTCATTCTTGTACTGGTATTTACGTGTAAAACAGTATTTCTGTGTACAGTATTTGTTTGTGTTATTGAGGTTTCGGCTAAAGAGTTGTACTGTAGTGCAGTAGGAGTTTATTTTTTTATTCAAATGGGGTTAAGGCAAACTTACAGTACCATGGGTTTTTTTACAGTTACTTCGCCGCCACAGCAAAAGGAGGAGAGCAGCTATGACAGAAATGCTTAATACTGTTATGGACACACTATTGTAAAATCACCAAAGTAAAGGATTTTTCAATAAAGTATTTTCCTTTTACACACAGATTGCTGCCTCATCATTGACATGTTGGCTATGGACACAGAAGAGTCCATAACTGAGGAGATGGAGGCGGGGCCATTAGGTAATGCAGTGGTAAGAGTTAGAGTATACAGTTCAGTACTGTATTCCAATGTTACTATTAATTACAGTACATTTTCTTACCCCAATAAACTGCAATTTTCCATCCACATCCCCACAGAGAGGGGGATGCCCAGAGGCAACGGGGCCAGCCTAATTTTGGAAGACATTATACGAGAGGTACAGTAATGCTTACTATTGTACTTTATTATCAGTTACAGTACATACCGTACAGTGCATAGATACTTTACTTTAGGTGCTAGTGTAACTACAGTATTGTATAATGCTCCAGGCTAATCGTGCAGTATTATACCAAAAAAAAATAGCTCAACTGAGCAAACATTTGCATAGCATCCACCTCTGAATCTGGCCAATTGTTTCTCCACCTTGCAAGATACAGCACTGTAGTAAAGATGTGATATTGTACAGCAATCTCAGGAAAAGTTAATGTAAAGTATTGTAGAAATAGGTTCAGTCACGCTAAGCTTGAAGTACTATACAGTACAGTAATGGAGGAAACTGTGTAGATAATAAGGTTGTGATGTGATCTCATAGAAGGAAAGGAGTGCTAGTGAAATCACATTCTGTAATTACAGTATCTTATCTTAAAAGTCAATTGAACTGCTTGATACTGTACTGTAGGTAGTGCCTGTATATAAAAAATCTTTGCTATAACCATATTACTGTTATAATACAGTTGTTTTTTTCACATAAAACATTATTAGAGCCATTTTTTAAAGAATGATTGTTATCAGAATGTTTGATTTAATTTTATGTTTAATTTAATTTATAAATCACTTTATTTTAAATTTTTATTTATTTTGTTTTTTTCTTAGTTTTTTTAATAAAACATTTATTGTTTATACAGATTACACTTCTTGAAAACACTTGCCTATAAAAAGTGAATGGCAGGGCCAGATTAACAATGGGGCGGGTGGAGCTACAGCTCCAGGCCTTCCATTGAATATAGGCCCACACAGGATACACTGTCAGTGCAGACAAGAAAAAAAAAATTACCTGTCACAACCAACAGCCCAGATCACTCACCTCAGCCTGCAGTTTAGCCCATTCTCACACCCACTTCCCCCTCTCGGCTGGTTGACCGGCCGCCCAAATCCCCGCCCACTGCTGACCCACCAAAGCTCCGCACACAAGACGGAAAGAGAAATGGTGCAATTGTCTTATTAAAGATCATCCTATTTTTATGTAACAAAACAAAATAACAGTTCATTAGTGTATAAAAGTCCAAAAGACCAATCAGTTCTGGATCGAAGTCAATGAGATTCCTTTCCTGCAGATGGACCTGGTAATTCCAAAAATTCTCTGCATTATAGGGTAGCACCGCACTGCTCCTCCAAGTATCTGATGGTTCACTTGATTTATACTGCAATAAACCCTCACACCAAAAAGTCACCCAAAACATGGCCCAAAGGCATTAATTGTATTCCACAAAGGCTGATACACTGAAATCACATTCAAAGGATATGGACATCCATGCTCTTTAGTTAAAGGCTCCACATAGTGGATTTACAGACTCCAATTAACACAACCCAACGGGTTTCGTCCTTATAAGGACTTCCTCAGGGGTTTTCCGGAGTTTATATATTACCATAAGACAGAACATGTGTCCTATTGAACTACTGGATCCGATCTCAAATTTTCCTGTTATTATGTGAAAAATTCCAGGCTGCGACCAGATTAGTTAACCAACTCCCAGAGACTGACACGATGTGTTTGGATCTGCAGTCAAAAGTGGTCCGTTAACTAATCTGGTCGCAGACTAGAATTTTTCACATCATAACGTGAAAATTTGAGATTGGATCCAGTAATTCTATAGGACACACCTGGATGGCCGATTGTCACAGGAACAGGAAGTCTGACAAGCAAACTCTCTGAATTTATAGACTACCATTTACAGCCTATTGTCAAAGGAACAGGATCTTACTTAAAGGATACTATGGACACTTTAACCAAAGTAAAAGATATCACTTGGAATGAAGAGATGTTTATGGTGTCTGCAGATATCACTTCATTATATATTGCGATCGATCATGATGAAGGAATCAAAGCGACAGTTTGGCACTTACAACATGGATATGGACACATCACAAATCTCTTTTATTGAAGAAGGAATAAAATTTATGCGTAATCACAATCACTTCTTCAATGGAGAATATTACATACAGCAGGTCGGTACAGCAATGGGCACCAAGTTCACCCCCATTTACACCAACCTCTTTCTGGCACAATGGGAGGAGGAAAATATCAGGAGTAGCGGTCACTGGGGGTCGAACTTGGTGCTATGGTATAGGTACATATATGCCGTACTTTTCTTTTGGCACAGTTCCATTGAAAATCTTAATAAATTCTGTGAAGATCTCAACTCCAATCAATTGAATTTGAAGTTTACGTTCCACATCGACAAAAATACCTGTCATTTTCTAGACCTGAATTTATATGTAGAAAATAACCAACTCCAGACAAAGTGCTATAAAAAACCGACTGACACAAACAGTTTTATCGACAGAGATAGTGGGCATCTTAAAAAGTGGCTCGACGGAGTTCCTAAGAGCTAATTCATTAGAGTCAAAAGAAATTGTAGTGATCCAGTAATCTGTAATAAACAAATGGACATAATGGGAAATAACTTCTTAGCTTGAGGATATGAAGAGAATCAAATTATTCAAATTAAAGAGAATGTCCATAAAATAGAAAACGATCGATTCTTGAATCCCAAAGAAGTCAAAGATTTAAAGAAAGGAGATTAATAGTCTTTTATTACAAAATATGGGAGTCACTTCAAAGAGCTGGAACAAATTTTTAAAGGACATTGGCACATTTTAAAAAAGGACCCTGTTTTAAAAAGTGTTTTACCAGAGAAACCTTCTTTTATTTACCATAGGGCAGACAATCTAAAGAGTAAATTAGTGCATAGTGCTTTAGATTTTCAAACCATTAATCCTATTCGCACAAAGGTTTCTACCATTGTGGTACATGCAATATGTGTATCAATGTTCCTAAATCCTGTTCCAAAATCACTCAGTTTTTAAGAGGAGGCAAATCTTTTAAAATATTGGATTTTATCACCTGCCATACCACAAATGTGATTTATCTTATTGAATGTTCATGTGGACTTTTTTATATTGGACGTACGTCAAGAGCATTGAAAACTCATATGAATGAACATTTAAGAAATATTAGAAAAGGGATGGAGACCGATTCCCATCAGAACGTTTTAAAAAATGACATAATTGTTCTCCAGGAATTATTACAAATTTTATGGGGATACAACATGTGAAGCTAACCTGGAAAGATAGGGATGTAGAGACCAAACTGGCAAAATGTGAAATGAAATGGATCTACAATCTCAAGACACTTATACCATAAGGGTTGAATAAGGACTTTGAACTCAAATGGTTCATTTGACACCTCAATATTTTATCCTATAATTATATATATATATATATATATATATATATAGATCTTTTATATTTATATATTTTATATCACCTTTATATTCTATATCACCTTTACATTTTATATCACTGTTTACACATATAGATATTATTTAAGATTGTTTTATTCAGAATATTTCTTAGTCTTTTACTCATATTATTTTCTATATTTATATGTATATGGAACCTATATGAAGAAAATTTGTTTCCATCGACTGGGGAAGAAAAAACAGTATATTTTCGGCAATCCTACATCCACTTCCGGTTATAGTGGAAACCAGATGGTACATTGTGACCACTTCCGGTTTTCGCCACTGAAACTGAATATAGCTGAATGAGCTGGGATCAAGGAGGTGTTTTCTATGCAAGCCTATATAGGAGGACACCTTAAGAAGGCAACATACCATAGTGGGATTGATTGTTAAAGACTGTGCCAAGGATCATGAAACCGGAAGTAACAGACTGCGGGACTTCTGGTCAAGTCTACTTCCGGTTGGGAGACACAGACCTTACTTTCTGTTACAGGGTATTTAAACCCACATAATTATGATAGTCTGCATCCTTCTGATGAAGAGCATATGGGCTCAAAACGCATAAAAGACTGCAGGACTATCATTGCCATTGTGACGGGCCATGGGACTTGCTGACTGGGAACTGTCTGCTTGTGAGACACCGTATTGGTATTATCTGGATTACCAGCGGTGCATATACAACATCCACAAACTTCTTGAATCCAGTACGCAAGCTCATGATGACCCCATGTTATTGGCCTCTCTTTTTTATTTTGAAAAATGTTTTTCGTATATTTACATGTTGACCTAGTTTTATTAAATAAATCTGTTTTAATTCATGACTATATTATGCTATGTTATGCATTGTTTCATTATATCTTTCATGTTGAAAAACTTAATTTGAGAGCCTCATCTACAAGAGTAAAGTAATATGCTCCTTTGCTTTTTCTATTATTGTATGAATTTTTAGCATTACCAGCCCTTAAGGCTGCTACTCGGCCCAAAGGCCGCACCTTGCCAAGCATTACCAGCCCTCAAGGTTGCTACTCGGCCCAAAGGCCACACCTTGCCCAACATTACCAGCCCTTAAGGCTGCTACTTGGCCCAAAGGGCACAACTTGCCAAGCACTAGCAGCCCTCAAGGCTGCTACTCAGCCTAAGGGCTGCTTCTCACCCTCAAGGCTGTTGTTAGACTTTAACTTTTGTGATATATTTTGTTCATAACATGTACAATAGGGTTTGCATTGTGTAAGTACATATATTCCTTCTTTGATATTTTTCCTTTTTCCGGGGCTCCTTTTAAAAGTAAGCCCAGCTCCTTGTTGTATACATCAGTGGGGTTTTTTTTGAGAATTTAATTCATGCTGGTAACTCTGAGCAATCTTCTGGCTTCTTCTATATACAGTATATATATCCCGGTCCATGATCACCAGTCCACCCCCTTGTCTGCGGGTTTGATGATGATACTATTATTAGATTGCAATTATTTGAGGTCTCTGGTATCTACAGCTGAAAGGTTTCTCCTTTTTTTATTTCGATCCTGGATCCTGTTGATGTCGTCTTCCACTAGTCTCTGGAAAGTTTCAATAAAGGGAGCTTTCACATGGGTTGGGTAAAACTTTTACTTTGGTTTTAACTGAGTATGCATATATACTGGAATCTCTTGCTCCTTCTTTGTCTGTTCAACTGTTTGCCTTTCACACATGAAAATGTTTTTTAACGTGAGTTTTCTAATAAATCTGTGCAGGTCTATATAGTTTTCAAATTTATTCAGGCTTGTGCTTGGAGCGAATTTAAGGCCTTTTGACAATAATCTTATTTCCTCTTTGGTAAGTGTGTGTTTACTGAGCTTAAATATACCCTCTACTTTTACTGTTTCCTTGGTTTTTGTCTTGTTCCTAATCTTCTTCCCGCCTCGTTTTCCTCTGGGTATAAAATTCATGTCCTTTTTTTAACTTAACGCGGTATTTCCAGATCAGAGAGACTGCTTTCCTGACATGCTGCTATGCTAATTCTTAAAAATCATACATACAATAATATGGGTCCTGGATTTCGTCAGTTGTACTTTGTTGTTACGCACTTTCTATGTTCGATATTAGCCTTTTTCTGACATTTCTCATTCTGGATTCTTCCAGAAGGATGCCTTTCTGATAGCTTCTTCTAGGAGTAATCTTTGAGGTGCGGTTTCTTGACTTGCTTCATTCCTAGGTCCCGCTTGTCATCCTTCCATGCAGTCTTTTTCCTTATAAACGTCTCTTTACTGTACTTGTTTAGTGGACTACTAGGGGGTGTTCTTTTGGGTTTATAAACATTCAAGCTTCTTTTTTGATGACCATCCTGACTTTTGGGTAGGGAGAGGCAATCTATATTAGTCATAGTGCATTTGTAGGGTAGGTCTGTCTTCTGATGATCATATGGTAGATTATTTCTCCTTTTGCAGTGTGTAATACTCTCATCTATTTCCTGTTTCCTCTTAATATATGGATAGTTAATTTTTTGTATTTATTTGTTGTGAAGTGGAAAGGCCTTAGATGTTTTCATTTGATGATCTGACCTGTTCTGCTCTTTCTTATTCTAATTTTTAGAGTCTCTTTTGTAATCTTCTAGATCGCTTCTCATTTTTTTCTGTTTTATGGATTTTACTAGTAGTAATATTTTCTAGACTTCTAAAGTCCTCCAAATGGCTAATTGGTTTAAATTTGTCAGTTATATCCCCAATGTTTTTCTCTAGAATTTTGAGAGATCTTTTCCTGTATTATACTATGATTTTCATAAGAGTCATAGAGCAGGTGTCTAATGCTTCTTCCTACTTTTTGTTAAACTCTGGGTCAGTTGAAATAAACGTTGTGTTTTTCTTTAGTCTTAAACCCCTTGGTATCATTTTTCTTTCTAAATATTTGTCCAGTGTGGAGGCACACCACCAGTGTTTTACTTCGGTTTCTAATAGTTTCTCATACTTTAGAATTAGGTCACAGAAAGTATCATCTGTGACTCCATCCGATCTTAAGGGATTGATTTAATCGATAATCAAATTGACTCTCGACGTTCTTCCTTCACATAATCTTTCCATGTAGGACATATTGACAGGATATTGCAAGTCGCAGTGTTGGGTCCAGTGTAGGTAATTGCAATTATAGGATATATGACATTGCATATGACTATCTTCTTTATCTCTGCTGCCCTTTCCCAGGTAATTGGGGGGATCCCTTCCCCTTCATACAAAGGTGCTAGTACTAGATTGGGAAGCAGTGACGCTTGGGTGTGATGTGAAGGAAATTATTTGTGTAATTTATAAGAAACAAGATTTATCTTTATTCATAGAATGCTAAACTACACCGCTGAAGCTTTTCGATATGCGGTGTGTTACAAGTAATTCAAATATGTATGTCTCAAAGGCAACATAGTATCCATCATATGCACATACAATAAATATCAAAACAATTGCAACATAGTGTAGTAAATGTAGCGATTCCTCTAGGTACATTTCTAGTTCCAGTCTTAATATAGGTGACAACAGGTCACAAAACAATTAATCAGACTGAACCCTCTATCGGATATTAGACCTGCAAGTACTGAAGCTGTATTTTGAGAAGTATTTTATTTTACTTTATTTAATTTCATTTATCGTTTTGTTTGGTTATCACATCCATATATCATTAGTAATGTTGTATGATGTTGTATAAGAGATTATATACATAGTTCAGGACATTGCACATAGAGACACCAGGGTATTCTATATAAAACCATTGACAATATTATTATGAACACTATAACACATCTGGTACTGGCAACAACAGGAAGAGCAATAAGACCCAGGGAGAACCACACCTGGAGTATAACAAAAGAGCATTAGGACCAGGGGAATTTCACCCTATTTACAACAGGTGATTTCACTCACACCAGAGCTACAAAAAGGACAAGGCACTCTAAACTGACCATCTCTGAGGAAGCCCGATTGCAGAGTGAAACGCGTTAGCTGATTAAGTTTCAGTGCCTTAACTGCTTAAGTGTAATCACACACAGCACCACCAAACCGACCTACCACCCGTTACTGCTGGCCAATTGGCCTCGTGTAAAACTGGCATATAGATGTGGAAAAGGAAGTTTATTCCTGAGGAAGCAAGAGGTTTGTGAGTGTGTGGATCGTTCATCCACGCACTCACAGCGCCACAGACCTGCCATAACACTACAGCCAGTGAAAACCAACCGGACCAGGTCACCTGGGAATATTATACTGGAGAGGATCAGCAAGGTATAAGAGGCTGGGAAATTTCACTGGAGGATGCTGATATTCAGCAGAAGACTTACCGGTAAGTCTGTCTCAGCGCATCGCCGCTGCGTGGGACAGCATGAACAATATTACTAAAGGCTAAACTTGTTCAAAGTACTGCCGAATAGAAATTTCCATATATCCAACCATGAACATTTTATGGCAAATACTTAAATAATGCAACACCAAGGTTACAGTATAATTTAAGTCCCTGAGGACTTCAAACTATTGTGTGGCTACCAGCCGGATGATTGAAGGTTATGGTTTACAAACCACAGCATACAGATTTCAAAACTATCATTAAAAGATATTGTGCAATCTAGGGGGTAAATTTACTAAAGTGAGAGTTTTTAGAAGTGAGTTTTAAAAGTGATGTTGCCTATAGCAACCAATCAGATTGTAGCTATTATCTCCTAGAAGGTGCTAGTTAAATGTTAGGTAGAATCTGATTGGTTGCTATGGGCAACATCACTTTTAAAACTCACTTCTCAGTTTAGTAAATTTACCCCTAGGTGTCTGCATAACTATGCCTAGAGGAATTGCTACATTTACTACACTATGTTGCAAAATGTTTTGATATTTATCTTATGTGCATACAATCAATGCTTTGTTGCCTTTGAGACATGCAAATTTGAATTACTAGTACCACACTGCATATTGAAAAACTTCAGCAATGTAGTTTAGAGTACTATGAATAAAGATAAATCTTGTGTTTTATAAAATCCACGAATAATTTCCTTCACACAACACACCCAAGCGCCACTGTTTCCCACTTTAGTACTAGCACCTTAAATTATTTTATTAAATATAATGGCATCTAAATACAACTCATCATGGAGAAATTACATTTTAAAATAAAATTGTAGACAACAATGATTAGAAAAATAATTGTAAAAATAAATATAAAATAATTTAAAAACACAGTATCTCAAGTTAAAATCAGGCATAAAAATAAAGCACAAAAGAATAATGAAATTCTCATGTAAAACTGCCATACATTTAATGGCACCTGGTCACTTCCTCAGGCAGTGTTACATGAATGAGGGTGATCAGAATGGGTATAAGCTAAATAATTAATTAAATAACTAAGGAAGTTTAAATGATTACAGAGAAATGTTACATAAACATAGGATTAGTACCAGAAATCACATCAGAAGTTAAGTAAAACCAGTACATATTGAAATTAATTTATAAAATTAAAAAAAACTAACTGAGATATAAATTAAAACAATAGAGATTAATGAATAAAAGAGTAGGGGAGAAATCATAAAAAAATCAGGAATATAATGGCTCATTGGTTAATTGAACAATTGACAAAGTTTAAATGATTGCAGAGAAATGTTACATAAACATGGAATTAGTACCAGAACTCATGTTCAAAATTAAGTGAAACTAGTACATACAGCATTGAAATTCATATATACAATTTAAATATTAATTAAAATTAAAATAGAGATTATTTGAAAAGAGTAGGGGAGAAAAGTAATAATAAAATAAAATCTAAAAAAAAATAGAATTAAAAAAAAATATATATAATAAATATTATGTCTATAATGAAAAAATAAAATGTGTGTGGAAATGTCACATGACTGAATAAAACTCAAGTTCTATTGAGATCATTCCTGTAATAAATAAAGGGCTTTGTTTACCTTAATAAGAACAGAACCGCAGGGAAGTGAAAAGAGCTGAACTGCTGTCTGACTGACAGCTAGTCTGTTAATGCACTTCCAGTGTGAAAATGCATGGCCAAGGAAATGGGGACTGGAGTTGTTGGCATGGCAACAGTGGCAGGTACCAGAGTAGTGTTGGTTCACTCCATAGTCAGTGAACTGCTTTAAGAGTGACGAGCAGTGATCATTGGTTCCCCATGTTTGAAAAGAGTCAGACTCATAGAAAGGGGGATGGTATAGTGAAGCGCTGGTAGACGTTGTGATTGGAGAGGTTTCTTAGTTACGATTCTCAGACAAAAGGGGCCAAATGAATCATAACACATAGCCATGATTTGGTGATGTGGTTTAAGGCTATGTGTTCCATTAAGGTCCCATCCCCTTTTGTTTGGATATCGCAACCTTTGTTGTGAATATTTCCCTTTCAGAACCTTAGGAATCACAGAAGAGATTGACTTCAGGTCAAGTGGAGAGGAGACAATCAACGATACCAATGGATAAGAAAACCATTAAACAAAACTGGAAGCTCTGGAATTCACTACTGTATCCATCCGAAGGAGCATCAGCACAAAACAACTCCAATTGATACAGAAAATGAAGACCTGCCTCTGCAAAAGTCTAATAAATTACCTCCACAAAATGTTGCCTGTTTAGAGTCAAACTATACATCCTTCTAACAATCATTCAAAAGTTTACCTCCACATATAAATCAACACCATCAGACTACCAAAAATTTGCTCCTATTTTGCCACCTATTCCCACATCATATCGTCGCATTTCAGAATTACATTCTATTTTATTGCCAGAGTAGATAGTCAGAGCAGGAAAAAAAACTATTGGGTAAACCTGTCTCTTATATGATGTGCATGATCTTGATTCCTAATTGCCAGCCACAGTGAAGAACAATTATAGCCATCTCTTTGACTCATAAAGTTATGTAGGATGCATCACCTTTATAACAATATCAACAAAGGAAGGGTAACTTGTATGGCATTTCAGATGACTCTACATTCATTTGAATATGTGCTGAATGCACATTCTACTACCTGACATGCCCAACTTACCTGGGAATTGAAAAACATGAACTACTCTTGTAGGATAAGGTTTTATTATGTTATTGATAAAGAGAAAGCCCTGTCTACCAAAACACATAAGGAAATGAAGCTTATTCCATTAATTTGCAACTTATTGCTGAGGTGTTTAATAATATAAAAACACCTGAGCTGCTCTAGACTACAACATCATTGGCAGTAAATATATACGAACTATCAACAACAATTGCGATTACACCAGTCAAAAAAAATTCCTTGTACTTATAGAATATTAAACTTCTTCTAGGTGGTATCTTATTCTAGATGTGCCCATCACCAAATGCACCAATTCAATTTGGGAAGGAACCATCACTGATAATCGAGAAATCTGGCAGGACCCAAAGATAAGGAGTCATGGACACAGGGGGCATGCACTGAGGAGGACTTGGAGTGTAACTGTGCCATTTTGGGGTGTGTGGTTACACCTCCTCAACTAGGGTAGGCCCCCAGAGAGACCCAGGCCAGAGTAATTTGTACGAGACACAATACAAGAGTTTGTATCAGTAGGCATTGAAAATGTTACAACCACACTGAGTTAACTCCATCTCTCTCTTCCAACTTATCTGTTTATTTCTCTTATTAGCACTTGAATCTATTATATAGATTATCCTTACCAATCCTTTTGATATTCTTTACTATTGTACTTTTTGATACATCCTCACCTATTCTCCTGTACAGAGTGTTTTTACTTTCTGTAGGTGGCCTGTGCATCCCTGTGTGACATTTTTCCTTTCTTTTATACTGTTAGACATTTTTAGTTGTGTATAATGTTGTGATGTTGTTATTGGATGATTTTCAGGAGTGTATGTATTTTCATTATGAGGTGATATGTGATGAGTAAACATGGGAAATAATAACAGAAGTGTTTGAAGACTACTGGCTTTATTTATGAAGCAGCTGCTTTTGTAAGCCGCTGCTTCCCAGTGGGTCGCATTTGAAAATGTAACCCCAGTGTGCTTTACACTGACTGTGGGTGTCATTTACAATTTTCACTTGCAACCCGCCAGCAAGCAGTGGCTTACAAAGCTGCTGCTTCACAAATAAAGCCCTAGATGGTATGTAACATCACTGGTAGGAGTTGTCAGACCACGTCTTTAAATTCCTACGTATACTTTTTAGTTATCAAAGACGTACTTTATTCTTTACATCATTGGTGCAACAGTAAAAGTCGACGTTTCGACCGCAGGAACGTGGTCTTCTCAATACACCACCAGTGTGGCTGATATATACCCCGAATGTATTAGTGCCTTTTGAGCCTGCCCGTTTATATATTAATGTTTGGCCATCATGGTATGGTCCCTGACAAAATGGTTGCATTGCCATCTGTTACATGATAGGTACCATTTTTACATGTTATGCATAGGCAGTGGTGGGAACCTTTTTGTGGTGTCCTTTGTCCCCGGGAGGGTCGAGACGGACTCCTGGGTGTTGCTGGAACGCAGGGCACGATATTTCCGGTTGCGTGGAACCAGAAGTTCAGGCTCACGCAGTAGAATCACTGGATCTTGGTGTCCATGTCCTTGCCGGGTACCGGTGGATTACAACTTTGTGTTCTGTGGGAATTGATATTGCCATTTCGAACCCATAAGGTCTTTTCCAAGACAAGTCGCCATATCCAACCTTCCAGCATGCTGACCAGCCAATACTTTCCTTTTTATATATATATATATATATATATATATATATATATATATATTAGGGATATAGGAACAAATGCAGCGACACTCCAAGTCTTTAAATCAAGTCAAAAGTGAATTCTCATGGTGATGAGAATACACTTTTGACTTGATTTAAAGACTTGGAGTGCCGCTGCATTTGTTCCTTTAGGATTACTCATTTACGGCAGAAGGCACCTAAGCAGTTATCACAGCGTAACTTGAGTGCCGGACCACCTACAGTTCTTTCTCTCTCTCTCTCTCTCTCTCTCTCTCTCTCTATATATGCTTTATTTATATATATATATATATATTTATATATATATATATATATATATATATAATTATATATGTATTGGATTTTTATGTTAAACACTTTAAGTCCATATGGATTGAATGAGGGATGTGATATTATTCTCTTTATTAGATATTAAATATCCCCCTTTTTTACATATTGCAAATTTCTCTTCTTAATAGATGTATGTTCACGTGGATATTGCAGCAGCAAGAGTGGATTCCACGTGTTTATGCATATATTTTTTGTTCATATATATTAGGATAATTGTGTTTGAATTAGGGATGTGCAGGCTCGGATAGGTTCGAGTTTGCACGTTGAGTTCGGATTTTTCCCTCCAAAAAAACGGAACTCAGAAAGAGGCTAAACGTCATCTTACATGGACGAACATCATCATTCCTGGACAAAATGTGATGTTTACTACGTGTGTGCCGCCCATCAAGACTGCATATATATATATATATATATATATATCAGTGGCATCCCTCCAATAGTGACACCCGGTGCGCTGAGTAGTGTAGTGCGCATGGCTTTGCCAGGCATTGTAAAAAAGGTGGTGTGGTCTTGTGGTAAGCGGCGTGGCCTCACGGTAAGGGGCATGGCCACTCGGGTCGAACCCAACCATTTTAGTCTCTCCAGGGGGTCCCGGAGGTGCGGACTGCCCCCGGGGACCAGTGTATTTGCAGTGCCCACTTCCTCACTATGTCAGGAGCCGAGTGCTGCATGTAATGCTACGGTGCAGGACCCAGCTCCTGTTACTGAAGAGGAGTAAGCACTTTGGTGTCACTCCTCGGCACCCTTTTGACGCCACTTATATATATATCTATATATATATATATATATACATATATATAAAGGATACTAGAAACCAATAAGGTTTTAAATGAGCTGTATAATTAGAGTCCATATAGGGTACTTTTATATATGGGATTTCTACCGACTAATATCTTTCTTTCTTTTTTTTGCAGTAGTGTGTATATATCTTAGAATAATAAAACGAAGGTTATAATAGTAGATTATCACATGACCACAAAATTTTCATGAGGTTTAATATTGAAACTAGGGGTGAGCGGGTTCGGATTTCTGAAATCCGAACCCCCCCGAGCCCCCCCGATCCGAGTCCGATCCGAGTCAGGCTCGACTTTTCCCGCCTGACTCGGATTCTGAAATCGAGGCAAAACGTCTTCATCCCGCCTTCCGAGTCTCACGGGTTTTGGATCCTATATAAGGTACCCGCGTCGGAGCCATTTTCTCACTCGGCTGTGGACAGTGAAGAGGGAGGGTGGGAGTTAGGGCTGGCTGGGCTGTGTAGTGTAGTGTAGTGCAGAGTAGTGTTGTGCTGTGCTGTGCTGCGCTGTGCTGCTGTTGTCCATAGGGGCTGTGTCCACTACTTCAAAGTCCATAGGGGCTGGCTGTGTTGTGCTGTGCTGCTGTTGTTAATAGGGGCTGTGTCCACTACTTCAAAGTCCATAGGGTCTGGCTGGACTGTGTTGTGCAGTCAGTTGTCCATAGGGGCTGTGTCCACTCCAAAGTCCTGTGCAGTGTCCCAGTCCTAAAGGGGTGCTGTAGTGTTGTCCAGGGGGTGCTCTGTTCGTCAGGGATGCTCCCCCCAAGTGCTAAAAAAAAAATATTTTTTCTGTGTTTGTGAATTGTGTGCGCAGTAGCCGCACGTGCATCAACAAAGTAGTGCCAAGCGTGCGCCTGTGTCATAAGTAAAGGGCCGGCTGGCTTGACCGTTAAAGGGTGCTGTAACCCCGAAAGTACACTCCAAACCAAATAAAAAAAAAATTTCTGTGTTTGTGAATTGTGTGCGCAGTAGCCGCACGTGCATCATCAAAGTAGTGCCAAGCGTGCGCCTGTGTCATAAGTAAAGGGCCGGCTGTCTTGACCGTTAAAGGGTGCTGTAACCCCCAAAGTACACTCCAAACCAAATAAAAAAATGTTTTCTGTGTTTGTGAATTGTGTGCGCAGTAGCCGCACATGCATCAACAAAGTAGTGCCAAGCGTGCGCCTGTGTCCCATAAGTAAAGGGCCGGCTGGCTCATTTCTTAAAGGGTGCTGTAACCCACAAAGTGCACTAGTCTCCAACAAAAATAAAAAATTATTTTCTGTGTTTGTGTGCGCCTTAGCCGCACGTATATATCAATATAACATAAATGGAGGACCAAACTTTCTCCGATAAAAATAAAATAGGGAAAGATCAAGAACCACTTCCTCCTAGTGCTGAAGCTGCTGCCACTTGTCATGACATAGACGATAACATGCCATCAACGTCGTCTGCCAAGGCCGATGCCCAATGTCATAGTAGAGGGCACATACAATCCCAAATGACAAAGTTCAGGAAAATGACCTTGAAAAAAACATTTAAATCATCTGAAGAGAAATGTAAACTTGCCAATAAGCCATTTACGACACGAAGTGGCAAGGAACGGCTAAGGTCTTTCCCTATGTTCATGACTAGTGGTTCAGCTTCACATGACGATGGAAGCCCTCCTCCCGCTAAAAAAATCAAACGAGTTAAGCTGGCAAAAGCACAGCGAAGAACTGTGCGTTCTAAGAAGATATCACAAATCCCCAAGGAGAGTCCAAGTGTGGTGGCGGTTGCGATGCCTGACCTTCCCAGCACTTGATGGGAAGAGGTGGCTCTTTCCACCATTTGCACGCCCCCTGCAAGTGCTGACAGGAGCACCCACAGTCCACTTGCTGATATGCAAATTGAAGATGTCACTGTTGAAGTACAACAGGATGAGGATACTGGTGTAGCTGGCACTGAGGAGGAAGTTGGCGAGGAGGATTCTGATGGTGATGTGGTTTGTTTAAATCAGGCTCCGGGGGAGACAGTTGTTGTCCGTGGGATGAAAAAGCCCATCACGGTCATGCCTGGGCAGAAGACCAAACATTCCACCTCTTTGGTCTGGCAATATTTCTATCCAAATCCGGACAACAACTGTCTTGCCATATGTACCATATGTAAAGGTGAAATAAGTAGGGGTAGGGATGTTAACCACCTAGGAACATCCTCCCTTATACGGCACCTGCAGCGCGTTCATAAAAAGTTACTGTCAAGTTCAGAAACTTTGGCTCAGACCGTAAGCAGTCCAGGGTCACCTAAATCCCTTTTTCCTGTTTTATCCAAGGAATCGGTGGATGAGGAGGATGAGGACGACATCTTGCCTCCGTAGAACCAGTTTGTGCAGGGACACATTAATTGCCAGCTTGTTTTGTGGGGGCCCAAACGAACCAATCATTTCAGCCACAGTCATGTGGCAGACCCTGGCGCTGAAATGATTGGTTTGTTAAGTGTGCATGTCCTATTTATACAACATAAGGGTGGGTGGGAGGGCCCAAGGACAATTCCATCTTGCACCTCTTTTTTTTTTTTTGTAGTATGTACTGTTTGGGGCCTAGTTTTTCAAACTGCCATCCTGTCTGCCACTGCAGTGTCACTCCTAGATGGGCCACGTGTTTGTGCCGCCCACTCGTGTCGCTTAGCATAGTCATCCAGCTACCTCGGTGCAACCTTTTGGCCATAAAAACAATATTGTGAGGTGTGAGGTGTTCAGAATAGACTGGAAATGAGTGGAAATGAAGGTTATTGAGGTTAATAATAGCATAGGAGCAGAAAAACCCACAAATTATGTGATTTTAGCTGTTTTTATGCTTTTTAAAAAAAAATACAGATCCAAAACACAAAACCCAGAACCCAAAACACGGAAGGGTGGTTTTGGCAAAACCAATACAGATCCAAAAAACGAAGAAAGATCCAGATCCTAAACCAAAACACAAAACACGAAAAGTGGCTGGTGCACACCCCTAATTGAAACTTGCAGAAGCCGTCTGGGTATAATAACAGAATTTTGTTGGGTACTTTCACAATTCCTTGTGATATGAGAAGTGTCCTTTTCTGAGACACTGATACCAATTCTTCCAGCAACTAGCCCACACCGTCAAAACGCCTCCTTTGGTCAATCACCACCTTCAAAACAATTACATGTAGCATAAGTCTCAAAACATACAATATAACTGTCCTGATTTCAGCCTTTCTGAGTTTGGCACAATTGCTCCAACTCGCAGAACGTTGGTAAGTTGCTGCGGAACCCTTGTGGCGGCATAGAAATAAAGGAGGATAATAATAAGTTTGGCCTTGCTTATCATGTTAATTGAAGGCTGATATTAGGAGAAAGTTTTGGTGTTGGTGGTAGCCTAGGCCCCCTTTTAGAGTATTTAAATATTTCTAATGTTGGCCAGCACAGTACGTTATAATAGTATCAAAATTCATTTTGAAATGAGCAGAAACATTTCCCACAACATTTTCTACACACTTCACCAACAAACTACTTTTTGATACCAACAATTTAAATTCCTGTGCTTTGCAGCACATATACCTTAAACAGCATACATTTCACAGGATGCTTAACTCCCAGCACTTTGTACATGGATGTTTGGTCATGTCACTCAGAGGGCGTGTCTAGCATTTCTGTATCACTAGCCTGTACCTTACTCACCTCCTCTTTGCTACATTCCTATAGTGTGCAAAGCACCTGTTCACCACTACTGTCTATGCAGGGCTGTGGCAGATGAGACATTTCTGCCATCATTACAACTGCCAGAATAAATGGGCGGAGGGTCAGGATGGTGGGACAGAGTCCTCACAATGGGACTACCCCTATGCAGAATATATATGTGCCTTCTTTCTAAGCTCATTGTACATTACACTGCAAGGAAGCCGCAGGGAAGATTTATGATTCATTATTAAATGCACTTACAACGCACTACGAATCCACTGTGAAAGACCTATTAAAGCAAGAATAAACTGCCATGTTGTCATTTGTATTGTTTTTCAAAGCCTATGTGTACTAGCCCAAAGTGATGTGTTCTGAGATGATATGATTTCAAATGTGAAAGTCAATTTTAGATGACAAAAGCAACCCTTCAATTTCTGAACTCTGTATGACAGGTTGATAAGTGTGTAATGAAATGGCTAGAATTGATTGCTAATGAGGTGACCCTATATACTTCATTGCTTCATAAGTAGAGTTAGCTACTGACCCGGCAGGCCCCTTGCTTTTATTACTGTGACCCATGACATATAGTAAGAGACTTACGTCAGGTCACTTGTACAGTACCTCTAGAATTTGCTTCAGAGGAAACCAATTCCTTATAATATAATGAAAAGTATTTACTGTAACAAATCTACATAAAAGAGACAAGACTTTACCATACAGTATGTGTAAAATGTTGGCGCATTCACTCTCATGTATTGTAGGAAAGTTATTGTTAGATTTTGATATACACATTTTAAAGAAAAACATGCTTAATAACATTGCAATACCCATTGACACATCTTTATATTTATTTCTATAACATGAATGTATTGTTTTCCCTGAATTACAGTTAAGACAATTATAATAAATATATTGGGATGGATTAACTGCATTTGCAATTCACCTATGTTTTTGTAGCATTTAGACACACTCACACATAAACACGCATATGCAGCTAATACTATGCTATGGAGCTTATAGATTATTACAGATATACACGTGCAGAGACACATGTAAGTGAGTATATATATATATAGATAGTTAGATATACACACACACTATAAATACTATATATATATATATATATATATATATATATAATTATATATATAGGATATACAGTTTGTGCATAACAAAGGGATGGGGGAAGGGGACATGCTGTTACACAGTGTCCTGTAAACTCTCCAGTAGTGCAAGTGTTAATGATCAACTGTTATTCAGACACTAAAAGTGATACACACTCTATAAGTATTTAAGTTGAAACATACATACAGTACATGTATGTTACCTACACATATATAGGAAGGAAGGTATATAGCTGTTAACGAGAAACCATAATAAAAATGAAAAAAATGACAGGGGTGGAATTGAGGGCTAGGGGTCTGTATTTCTGGCAAGGAATGAGTTAAGGAAAGACAGGGAGAAGGAGGGAGAGTGGAAAAGAGAGTGGGGAGAGAAGCATGAGAAAGAAAGAAAGAGAGAAAAACGAGAGGGGGTTGAAAATAGTGAGAGAAAGAGAGAGCCCACAGAACGGATGTTTGAGAGAAGGAGAATAAATGATGCCCAACCCCCCCACCCCTTCCCTCTCCCTCCTCTCTCTCTCCCTCTCTGTCTTGTTGTTTCAAACAATAGACACAGACTCCCTCCCTCTATCACACACACACACTCAGCAAGAGGCAGTGAAGCTCACACAGGAGCCCAGAGAAGAGAATTAAAAAAACGTACACAAAACATCAAGCCGTTTTAATGCCCCACCGGCCGCCGTGTGATGGACGTTAGGTTCTACCCTCCTGCCCCCACCAGCGTGGGCACCTTATCAACAGACCCCACCTGCCTCAGCCCCCTGGACTTTTACCACTGCAACAAGGTACCGTCTTACTAACACTCTGCGACAGCTGCTCCTCATAAATGCTCTGCTCTTACTGACTGCTTTATCTTACTGCTGGGGTGAGAAAGGGTAAAGGGCAGCCGTGGATGGGAAGTTTGTGTGGCAGCGCTGCCTGGCATGGATGCTGCAGCACATCATTAGTCAGAGTTCTCTCAGTCCTCTCCAGTAGGAGCTGCTGCAGGAGAAGTTGTGCTGGGTATGTTACATGCCATGGCCAGCCTGGGGATGATGGGTGTCACACCTGCTGATCTCCTCCATTCTACGTAGTTGGGGCTTTTACTGGAGGGCACAGGGCACAACCTCAGTCCTGGTAGGGACTGGGGGATGCTGTTTGGAGATGGTCAGTTATTATCCTTACAGCTTCCTACATGCAGAGTGTAGCACTTTGGGATGACAGGTTGCTGTCTAATCAGTGCGGGATGCTTGTTTAACTCGATAATTGTTTCAAATAAGTTTAAGGCCCACTTATGAATGATGACCGAATGACAGCACAGTATGATCAGGTGCACTAATAAGAAAGCAGCCTGGTTGAGGTAAGTTAGCCATGAGTAGAGTTAAATAGAAGAGGGTAAAAGCCGGATCCATGCTAAATATTTTTTAAAAAGCTGGATCCATGCTAAGTATATTGAAATAAAATGTAATTGTAGATAGCTGTGATACCCTTTATTATTGAAGGCTTGTCCATGGCTCCCTATAATGTGTCACTCCGTTATCCTGCACAGGTGACAAGTCACTGAGGCACCACCAGCATGCCTGAGACATTGCCCAAGGAATACAAACACCTTACAACTCCTGACATTGCCACTGCTATTGGCTACACTGTGTAGGCTGTCCTTCCCACTTCCAAATCCCCCAAAACCATTCCTAGCATGTCCACCCTCCCCTCTCCGGCCATTAAAAATAAATGATTATAAGATCACGCCTTCATTTCCATGTGTATGGAAATGTGCCCGGCTTTAACCCTTCTATTTCCAGTCCCAAAATAAAAATAGAAGATACTAAGTGTTGTAATAAACCTCTACAGTCTATTATAGCACTATTGTTACATGCATGAGCAGGGTTTGGGGATGTCAGTGCATGTGGTGCAGCATGAGGCAGGAACATGCCCCCATCCTTCTGCCAGGGCTCAGAGGAAAGTTGCAGTGTACATGGTAAGACGTGCGAGAGGCGGGCTACATACATAGCACAGGGCAGCAGCACTGTGTCCGGACTAACTAACCATGTTCCGGATTCTAGACAAGTATCTCAGGGTGAGTATGGCTGCAATGTTATCCTTTATTGCTTCATTTTGCGCATTTTCGATCTTATTTAGAGAACTCTGTCTGCTGCCAGGAATTGCTCAGAGAAAGAACTCAGATTATTGTCATGCGTGTTATTTAGCCCTTTGTGTATTACTTTCTATTTTCTGAGTATACTAAGAAGAGTACATTGAGCTTATTATAGCCACAAAGCGGATTTGGGCAAACCGTGTCTGAAGGCTTAAATAAAGGAGTTAGCATTTGTTGGGGGTAGTAGCATCCTGCACCTGTGTGATCCCTGGTTGCTGTATGGGGCATTGGGTGTGCTGAGTAATGCACTGTCCACCCATGCATCATACTGGTATTGTCATTGTGACGGATCCTCACATGGCCCTTTGTGTCAGAACAAAAGTTACAAGGACTGGGAATACCTCTGTTTACGCTGCTCTAAGCCCTATTTACAGTGTGAGCCGTGGAGATAAACAAAGCTATGCTGCAAGAGAGGAAAGCAATGCATTATCATGTAGGACTCAGAGAAATACACTACAGCGTTTCTGCTGATAACATTGTTTCATTTTATCCTCTTGATCATTATTTTTTATTTAAATGCTGATTTATGTCAACCCTCAAACATCTTAGTACTTATACTGTCAGACTAACCAAGAGATACAATTTTCATATATATATATATTGGCATTAAAATAATATGTTTGTATAAAGAGTATTTTGGCCACATTGATATTATTCCTTATAGGCTGCTAACTGTGTGATATCCTGCAGATGTCCAAACTTAGTCTTGTAACAAAAGTTTAGGTGGCACAATAATGAGTCACCTGTCCAAACAGATGTTGGTTGCTTTGTTTAGTGGTAAATGGTGAATAAATATTGATCTTTTTACCATTTAGATTAACCTTGTGTGTCTATAGTCCTATATTCACTGGTATATGTATATATCTGGATCTACGTAGTTCTAAAGTAAGTACATACACAGGACTGTATGTGTAGGTCTTTATGTATCGCAAACAAATATATATATACATATATATATATATATATATATATATATATATATATATATTAATAAATAGACAGATGTGAATATATCTTCATACTGCTCTTTGCCTGCTTTTTACAAATACAGTTACAATTACTTTACATATAATGTGGAGCTTTATGTATATTGTTCAGATATACGCATACTAAGCACCACTGAGTTATCCTGTTTGTAACAATCTTGTGCATATATATGTGTGTGTGTATGCATATACATATATGTGTATGTGTGTGTATATATATATATATAATTATGCTATTGGTTTATCACTCTATATTTTTGCAGTACAAATACACTACTGCATAAAATATAGTAGGATAACTTATGTGATATGACAGTGACAATAACCATGACACCTGTGCCAATTATTAGCAATAAATGATCAGTTAATAAAGCACATGGTGTGATTTTGTCATTTGCAACTCCCTCCGTACCCCCACACCAACACTCACACACCAACACACACACACACACAAAAGAAATTACACAAAGCTATCAAATTCTCAAATTAAGCTAACATTTTATAATTATACAACTACTTGTCAGCATTTGGGCAATACTGTACCAATAATTCAAATTATCTAGCAATGCATTAGTGTTACAAAGCAGGCATTTGTAAAGGAAAGAGATATAAGCCTGTTGTCATCTTCCTAGATGCACTGTCCAGGGTAAAGTGCTCCATGCCGGTGCCCAAATGGGTTCTCTTTGAGTACTAATTCAACATGAGAAGGGCAAACCAGGAGAATCAGTTTCTCCTGTTAAACATTTCAAATACATACAGAGAATATCTACAAAGTTACACAATTATATAGATAATGCATCTAGCATGATGGTAAATTGTCATCTTCAAAAAAAAAAATGTGCTGTACATACATGATCGTGCGCACATACACATATGTATATATATTTTTATAAATATATATATTGCATATATATGCAGTATTGTCATTTGTGTATCATAATAACTGCTAAAACAGCCAATTTATAAAACTGTAACCATCCAGAATATGTATGTCAGCATACCCATGTATGCATTTACCACATGTATTTTTACTCAGTTAATGTGTTCATAATCATTTAGATCTCCATTTGCTAATAAATATTAAAACAATTCTATATGTTATATTTGTAAGGTTGTCTGTAATAAAAATATATCCTAGGGGCTGGACACACAAACTTTGCTTGAAATGGCATGTAGACATTTCAAACACACAGTCATGGATCAATATTATAATTGCAATGCTGAATATTACCACTTGGTGCCGCTGTGGACTCTGCTTCAATTCTGCACTTTGCTAGGTCAGAGAGATAAGACTGAGTGAAATTGGTTTGTCACTCTTGGATTAAGAAGAAAAATTAAACATTACATTCACTGTACTGCCTGTTTTTGTGCCATTAGCAAGAAAATATCAAATATCTGAACCTGCTAGCATTTTGAAATTAAAAGGCTTTAGATGCTCAGCAAGCTGTCATTGTTATAGTCCACGTTTAGTTAGTTGGTTAATTTCATGTTATTTTGTTTAATAAAGATAGAGTTATGGTCTGTCATTGGTTTTACTATGGATTTTCTATAGCCCAGTAAAGCATTTGTGTACAAAGAATAGTTGAGGGTTGTGAAGCTATTTATGAAGCAAAATTTGGTACAAAGCCAACCTTTAGCTCTTGGGCTGTTTACAATGTGCACCTGTTGCCAATATGCAATGCTGGCAGCCATTTTGTGAGTTGGATGATGAGAATGGGGCCTATCCATTAACTGCGAGCCAGTGACATCACTGTTGCATAAATGTAATTAGTAGTTTGTACTGTCATACTTATTCCACAATTGAAATTGTGCAGACTTAGTATAATTTCCTGTATAAGCTTTTTTTTTTTTAAAAAGCTTAATAATGTGTAAAGATCCATAACAAAAGGAACGAACAAAAAATGAAAACAACATTAAAGTAAGAAATAATGAAATTGAGAAAATAGCTGTATACTTGTGTCTACCAAGTCATATGTTTTGAATACAACAATAAAAATCAATGATGCAAAACAGGCGCTATTTTAAAATCATAATTCTCCAGTTCACTATCCCTTTTTGAAAAACCTATTGTGGTCTGCAGTCACGTAAATGACTGTTCTCTAAATCTTTATCTTGGTAACTTTACAATTACTTAGTAGAAGTAGGTTACCATGCATGTAAAAAATATTTGCAGCTGTAAAAAAAAAAGAAAATACCGCAGGGATGTCATAGAAGGAAAATGTCAATGCCCGCCTCTAAACCCACCCCTTCTGCACCATTGCAGTGACTCAGGCCAATCTGATGCAAATTTACCATCCATGCTCGTGAACCTGGGACCTTGAAACACTACAGAATTTTGATTTATAACTGCTTCTAACAAGCCCTTCGAATATTTCTGCAGATTCCAGTGAATTCACTTTTGCATTGAGTGCTACTAATCATAGTAAGGTTTTTGGTAGTCTCTGTGGTACCAAGTTTATGCTTTAAAAATGATAGTTAGTGATAACCAGAGTATTACACATTTTGGAAGTATAGTAAAAGAATCAGCTTGCATATCATGTATTATTTGAACATCTCTAAGGTGCCTATTTATCAAAATGCAGTGATAAGTAGGATTTTACATTTTTCTCTATCACTTATTGTTTCAAGTTGTTAATAAAAGATAGCCAGGGCAACTCAGCAATACTCAGTTTTCCTGGTAATACTAGCCTCGAGTGGTAAGGGTTAATTTACTGCTTAACTAGACTAGTTTACAGCCATGGCCAAAAGTTTTGAGAATGACACAAGTATTGTTTTTCACAAAATTTGCTGTTTCAGTGTTTTTAGACCTTTTTGTCAGATGTTACTATGGTATACTGACGTAAAATTACAAGAATTTCATAAGAGTCGAAAGCTTTTATTGACCACTTTTATTACGTTTATGCAAAGAGTCAATATTTGCAGTGTTGACCCTTCTTTTTCAAGACCTCTGCTATTCACCCTGGCATGCGGTCAATCAACTTCTGGGCCACATACTGACTGATGGCCGCCAATTCTTGCCTAATCAATGCTTGGAGTTTGTCAGAATTCGTGGGTTTTTGTTTGTCCACGCGCCTTTTGAGGATTGACCACAAGTTCTAAATGGGATTAAGGTCTGGGGAGTTTCCTGGCCATGGACCCAAAATTTTGATGTCTTGTTCCCCGAGCCACTTAGTTATCACTTTTGCCTTATGGCAAGGTGCTCCATCATGCTGGAAAAGGCATTGTTCGTCACCAAACTGTTCTTGGATGGTTGGGAGAAGTTGCTCTTGGGGGATGATTTTTATCAGTCCTGTGTCATGCCAACAGTAAAGCATCCTGAGACCGTTCATGTGTGGGGTTGGTTCTCAGTCAAGGGAGTGGGCTCACTCACAATTTTGCCTAAGAACATAGCCATGAATAAAAAATGGTACCAAAACAACCAATACTTGTGTCATTCTCAAAACTAGATATGCACAGTTCTTAAAAAAAAAAAGGTACTAGTTTGACAAAAATCTATTGATTTTATTGCTGCTCTGTAAGAAGAAAACATCACTGGGGAAGCTGAGTGATACTGGTTAATTTATTGATTTATCAAAAGAGTGTGTTTAAATATGCACACGTTTGGGCCGGATAGCTGCCTTGCACTTACACAGTGGAATGGAAAGGCCAGATATGAGATCTCAGTTCTGCTAATAAGAAATAATAAAAATTGTAAAAATCTAGAAAATATATGTTTAAAAATCAGTAGGAAAAAAATATTTCTTCAAAGAATAAAGTCATGGGGAAGCTAACTGGTTTATTGGGCGATTTAAAAAAAAAAATTATTGGCAGCACATATACCAGCTGTCCGTTGATAAACATACCCCCAAGAGTGTTATTTATTACAGTGTACTGGTGTTAAAGAGTGCATTTTAATTAAAAACAATTATTGGTCTCTAAGTCCAGTTTATGGTGCTCTGTACTTGATAATTTGTGTCTTTGGCCCTGTTTGTACTGTACTTTTCTATATTCCTGAAACAAAATTATTTCAAATAAACCTGTTATCAGCTGTTATCAGTTTAAAAGTGTACTAATCTGAGATTTTCCATCTTTCTAGTTTTCCAATACTCTAAAATGCAACTAGTTAGAAGTCATGATAACTGTTAGTTTTATATTTTGTAGAAACAATGTTGCAACAGTTTAGAATTAGTTGACCTTTACTTCTGCAAAAAAAATCCTTGATTGCAGGAGGTGAAGCAGCCTTGGATGTTTTGCCCCTTCCTATACCCACTACCATATCAGTACAAACACAGTAATGCTGATATTGGCCTTCACTGTGCATACATAGCCTCCCACACATGATCAGAGGGTACCATGGGAGTACATACTGCGCTGCCATGCCAAATTAAGCTGCAGGTGCTGCAGTGTTCCAACCCCGAAGAGAAGCTTATAGTGTTAATTTTTTTTCAACCATAAAGGAACAGGTACAAATAATAGCAATGATTTTTAAATAATTGCATTATAATTTGGGCAATACCCTCTTTTTAATTTAGAGCATAAATTACCTTTTAAATATAATACATTTGTTAATAAAAGAAAGTCCTATAATGTAATGTTACACATGTAAAACTAATTTGGTATTTTTATTTTTAAATTATTCTATAAGCAGCTCAAATTATTTCTACAATACTGAGTAAATTGGTGGCAATGTTTGGTACTTTTGCTTCAATATTGTACTTTGTCATTGGTAATGTGGATGACACTTTATGAGCAGGACTGAGGAATTTTCTCATAATAATACATGTTACACAGGCGAAGCATACTGTATTCAGAGCGTTGAATTAGTAAGTGTAAACCTAATGGCTATGGGGGGAATTCTATTGTTTTTTCGCGCCCGCCACTAGATGGCGCCCACTGGCAGCATTCAATTGTTCTGCCGTTTGGGCGCCCATAGCCACAGATGCACAGATTTCTGCTCGCAGCCTCCTGAGGTGGCGAACAGAAATGTGCGATAAGTTCATGGTTTGGGCGCCTAAACTGTAGTTTGAGGAACCCAAACACGGACATTTGGGCATGTCAAAAGTAATGAACGCCCAATCAGTGCAACAATTTAATTGCTGTGATGGACACCCATTACTTTGGGAGCCCAAAAAAACAATTGAATTCCCCCTTATGTGTCACATGGATTAAGGTCGGGAATTCTGAAAGACTTGTTTGTGTCATTTCCAGATCAATTTGCTTTGCTCACTGTAGTATATAAAGATATTTTACATATTAAACATTGCCAATGTCTCACTGTCGCTACATTTGCCACTGTTTATGCACTGTTAGAAAAAGTTCCAATTTGTAAAATGTTTCCTTTTATTTGTAACTGTATTTCATTGGTGCTTTTATTAATTTATATTTTATTATTTCAAATAAATGTACTTGTTTATTTATTAGTCTTTTATTTGGAGAAATGTTCTATTTACAAAGCTTAAAAAGGGCAAAAGTATGTGGACACTGGAGACCCATTGTAATTAGTGTGTTTGATCATTTCAGCCACCACCACTGCTAATAGGTGCTTAAAAATCAAACATATAGCCACCCTATCTCCATAGTCAAACATTAGCATTTTAATGGGGCATACAATACTGGAGAGCTCAGTGACTTCAGTGTGGCGCTGTCATGTGCTGTCACCTTTCCAATAAGTTAGTTTGTCAAATTTCAGCCTTGCTAGAGATCTCCTGGTCAAATGTAAGTTCTGCTATTGTGAATTGAAAACATCTAGAAACAACATCAGCTGATCAGCGAAGTGGTAGGCCACAGAACAGGACCACCGAGTGCTGAAGTGCGTAGCACGTAAAAATGATCTGTTCTCGATTGCATCAGTCACTACCATGTTCCAGACTGTAGGAGCATCATCAGTACAAGAAACGTTTGTTGGGACCTTCATGAGTTGGGTTTCCATGGGCAAGCAGTTGTACACAAACCTCAGATCACCATGTGTAGTGCCAAACATGGCTGGAGCAGTGTAAAGCACACATCATTGCACTCTAGAGCAGTGGAAACACCTTTTCTTGGGTTACCAATCTCCCATCATTATCTGGAAGTCTGATGGATTAATGTTTGACAGATGCTAGAACACTTCCTTTGTGAATGTGTATTGTCAACTGTAATGTTTGTCACAGGAGGAATAATGGTCTGGAGCTGTTTTCATGATTTAGCCTGGGTTCCAGGAAAAAGAAATCTTCCTACTACAACCCCCATTCACAATGCTAGAGCCATCAACAAATTGTTTGCAGAGTTTGGTATGGAAGGACTTGACTAGCCTGCACAAAGCACTGACATAAACCCCATCAAAAGCCTTTGGGATAAATTGGGATGTCAACTGTGAGCCAGGCCTTATTACCTAACATCAGTACTCATCCTCACTAATGCTTGTGTGTCCCTACAGCTATGTTCTAAAATCTAGTTGAAAGCCTTCCCAGACGAGTGGACGCTGTTATAGCAGCACAGGGGGAACCAACTACATAGTAATGCCCATGGTTTTATAATGAGATGTTCAAAGAGTACATATTGCTGTGATGTTTGGATGTCCATATACTTGTGGCCAAGTAATACATATATTGTTTATTTATTTCAAAACATAATCAGTTGTTCCCAATCAATTAAAGTTTGTGGCAAAGTGTATCCTATTGCTTGTGACAATTTGCATGAGGTATATGACACCCATATTGCTTCGCAAAAATATTTTTCCAAGAAAAAAATATGATTATATTTTTGCTTCCATTACAGGATTTACTCTAGGGACCTAAAACTGATTGCATCATTATCTATTTACATGCTGCTTTCATGGGAAATTTAATTATTCATTTTTGTTATCTGTGTAGTACAGAAATCAAATTTCAACCAAGCTTTATAAATAGTCCACATCATATGCATGTAGCCATTCAAATAAATGTAATAAGAAAGAGAGTGTGCAAGAGACTGCACTGAGCCTTTATGCCTAGTAAGAGACAACCCTTCACTCCCTAACTTGGTACCGGATGGCCACAGATGATTAGTTATCCAACTCTCCACAGTGTATACTTATCACCAGAGCAATTCAGCATCGCTCCAGTGAGGGGACAGCTGCTCCGAAAAGCAGCTGTCCCAGCGTTAAGCAATACTGCTAGTTCAGTAGCAGTGTTACTTACCACCCCCGTTGACGGCTTCTGCACATGACTTGAGGTCACGCATGCACAAAGCCGCTGGGCACACAGTGAAGTCCCTCTTCGCCACCCCAGGTCTCCTTTCCATAGGAAGGAGCGGGGCTCCGAGAACCAGTTTCTAAAAATGGCGTTTTGTTCTCACAAGCAAACTCGGAAAACTTTACGTTTTTGGAGTTTGCTAAACATTAGGCAGCCCTATCGGACCCCTACAAATGAATGGCCTCTTACATAACATATGCGGAAACTAGCGTTTTCGCACGTGTAACAGACCATTTAAGTGATGACGAATAGGCCCCCAAGGGGTTGATTTACTAAGCCTTGGAGAGAGAGATAAAATACTAACCAATCTGCTCATAGCTGTCATTTTGCAGGTTGTGTTCGAAAAATAACAGTTAGGAAATGATTGGTTGGTACTTTATCTTTCTTCACTTTATTTTTCTCCAAGGCTTAGTACATATACCTCAAAGGTTTGATATATTTCCTCATTGACATTTATATATTTATTTTGTGACTGGGGGGCCTATTCATCATACAATAAATGGCCCGGTAACCATGCGGAAATGATTTAGGTTACCAGCTATTCATCATCAGGGGTCCGATAGGACCCCCTGATATTCAGCAAACTCCAAAAACTGAAAGTTTTCGGAGTTTGCTTCCGAGAACAAGCGCCATCTTCAGACGGTGCTTGTTCTCGGATCCCTATGGGAAGGAGTTCCGGGAATGTGAAGAGGGCTCCGAGCAGATCCCTCTGCCGCCTCCTTACTACCGCATGTGTTGCTCGAACAACGGGGAGCAGGTAAGTAACACAGCTACAGAAGTAGCTGCGATACTAACCACAGGGTCAACTGCTGTTCGGAGCAGCTGTCCCCTCACCGGAGCAATGATGAATTAGAGGGAAGGAAATGTGTTTCTACAAAGGTGAGAGAGGAAAATGTTGAAAGCTGGGTACACACCTGAAAGATATATCTGCAGATGATGGTTGTTCATACACACTGAACGACCATCACTGCCACCTGGCCAAGGGTCGCATCCCCCTGTCTGGCTGCCTTTGAGGCAAGTGTACAGGTGGTTGGCTGAACGTCTGTACACACAGCACAATGTGCAGATATATCTGCATATATACCTGCCATTGGCTGTGCTGCACAGCCTACGCAATATGTCTGTGAACAACGTAGTTCACAGACATAACATGTGTACACACTGGCCGGCGCACACATATATTGTGCCAGTGTGATATAGGGGAACGTGTTACTACATAGGTGAGGGAGAGAAATGTCAAATGTGTTACTATGGGGTAATGGAGGGAAATGTGTTACTACAGGGGTGAGCAGGGGTAATGTGTTACTCCAGAGGTCAGGGAAGGGAATAAGTTACAACTCAAAATGTCGACAATAGGCTGCAGTTTAATGGACGTACCTTTCCTTGTGTCTGGGATGTAAAATTGCATCCTACTCTAAAATATACCCAACATGTCCTTGTGCATTTAAGCAGTTTCTCTTGTATTCTAAGCAAAATGTTAGAAAGACTCCAGTGTACAGGTGTGATTAGCTTCCTATTAGTCCCTATATGCCGCAACCCTAGGGCTTCTTACTGAGATGCCCACCGGCTGTGGCTCTAATCCGGTGCGGTGCATTGAAAGTCGCACCACTGAGCAAACATTTGCTGCACCTTTGGACATTAGAGTTGTTCAGAAAGTAAAACGGTACATGGCTGCTGGTGCCAGTGGAATTGACACTGGCACGCCCCCGATAAGCCCGCCAATGAAACCACCTCCTACCAGTCACCACCCAGGAACGCCTATCGAAATTGCATTGATCTCCATGCAATTCCCATATGCGTCCTGCGCTGGTAACCATCGGGACGCATGTACAGTGCATCTAGGATGCATGCGGAGATATAAGACATTGGGCGCTTGACAGGTATGTGACAAATTGATGCAGATTTAAGACTGGAGTCCCACAGATCTCTGAACCTTCATTCCTCTGCCATATTTTTAAATACGGGCTTCACTCATTCCCCACTGTCTATAGAGGAAGTTGGCACCACCTGCTTCTACAGGTCATAAATTATCAGTGGGGGAAATGAGAAAGACAGATCAGGAAATGCAAGGACAGCTGAAAAAGGGAGATGTACATGACTGATAATTAGGACTCGGGCAGCAAGTGGGGAACCGCAAAAGAAAAGAAACAGTGATGGATGAAAATATATCAGTCTTGCGTTGCTATGTGGGTCACAGCCATAAGGATGATGAAATGTATGTATATATACCACAAACTGCAATGATCAGGGCGCTTGAGACGTGTTTAAAACATATACTGTTTTATTTTTTATTTATTATGAATCACAAGACTTCAACAAAAAAACTTAATTTTACCTGAATATATTTGGAGTGAACAAGTTTTATTAGCCCCTTTGCCAAATAATAGACTTTAACGACTTGGACCAAATTGTGCGTTCTTCTCGTGTGGACCAGTTGCAACTATAACTTTTCTTCTTGCCAAACTTTAAGTAGAATCTGTCTAATTAAATGGCTTCACTTAATGAGGACTGGTGCTGAGGCACAGCCAATAGGAAGATGATGATGAGGTATCTGACTGCAGTATACAAACAGTTTAAAGTTCTCCATCAGCAATTATATTGAATTACAACAATGTAATTTATTCAGTGGAGGTGTAATTGGTGGGATTCCAGATGTGTCAAGGAGATCCACAAATAGTTATATGTGCCCCTCCTGGTAAATTTGCTGTGCCTCCATACTTCCTGTAGCAATTCGTGGACCTGAACCTTTCTAACTAATCTACACCTTATCTAAAATAAAACATAAATATGATAATCCAAATTATTATTATGCATCAGCATCCAAACATTGTAACATGTCTCAAGTATCAGGGTATGCTAAATCAAACACTACAAGCAGATCATGGACACAATAATAATAATAATAATAATAATAATAATAATAATAATAATAATAATAATAATATTAATACTGTAATAATAATAAAAATAAAAAAGAGATCCCTAGTGCATTATACCCGTATGTCTCTACTATATTTACTATATTTCAAAGGGTTGGGTATGGGATCCGGCGGTTGGGATGCCGGCAGTGAGAATACAGACAGCGGCATCCAGGAAGAACTCTGACACCCAAAGGTATGTACCCCTACACTAACCCCTAACCCTCCCTTCCCGCAGCCAAACCCTAACCTTCCCCCACCCGCAGCCTAACCTCTAGTGCCTAACCCCTAAACCTAACCCTCATACTTACCTGTTGGGAACACAGGCGTCGGGATGCTGGTATCAGCATTCTCACCCCTGTTGGGAGAGGTCTCAGTAAATCTCATTGTCAAGTATAAGATGTTTGGCAAAATTCAATAGATATGTATTTTGCACAAAGGATTTTTTTGCTGCTTTGTTAATTTTGTAGGCTGATTATGTCCAGTATCGAAAAACATCTTGCACCCCTGTCATAGATATATGATTCTCCAAACATTCTATTAGCAATGAAAAACTTCCAAACGTTGTGCCATACTGTATATAATAGCTACTGATTGGGCTAAAGTGCAGATTTTTTATCAGTTTTGTATCGGGATTTAAAGCAGCACAACTTAATGGAATAATATGTTTGTCAGTAAAGCTGGGTAAACACTACACGATGTATCAAACGATATATCGTTCCAACGCGGATCGTAACGATATATTGTATACATCATATAGTGTGTAGGCCTGATCCATCATTCATTGCATCATCTCATCTGCAATGTACGGCGCGTTGCTGTTACATGCAGCATGTAGCGATACAATGCGCTGTCGTACGCCGGATTGTGCAGCGTGTATGCTGCGCAATGTATTGTTACATCGCATCGCACTGTTGCTGGTTCACACCATCGTATGGTGTGTACCCAGCTTTAACAGTGATGTTTGAATCTCCCAACTATCAATGGCCCTGATTCAGTATGGATCGCAACTGCGATCGCAATAGTGATTACGCGTGCAGTCTCACTGTGAACATATTCTAATCCTCTGCGATCGCAGCACAACATAACAGGCCTACCTTAGCTTACACACATCCGTAATACTTAGCAAGACTGCAAAACCATCGGTAACATCGAGTACAATCGCAGCCTCACGCACCCTTGCACAAGCTCTGACCTTAGTCAGGAATTGATAACCTCGTCGCACGCAGTGAGTACACAAGCTGTGTATGGCATCGCAGTGGCTAATTTATGCACGCCCCTGCAATGGCATTCAAATGGATAGGCACACCTGCGTTTCGATGACCACCCCCAAACTGTCCTTCCTATCAATCACTCTGCGATGGGTCTGCATAGTCACTGTGATCGCAGTTCCAATCGCAGTGGAGTGTTCGCGCACGTGCTCTGCGATGCATACGCATGTGCAGAAAGCAACAATCGGCCGATTGCGTGAGTAATCGCAACAGCGATCCTTGCTGAATCAGGCCCAATGTGAGGTAGTGGTTTTAATTCAAATATCAAAAGATATGCCATTGATTTATTGTACCCAATTTAAAGATTTTAATTGGTCAAATTTATATTTTTATTATAACAAAATCCCTGTTTTTTTCATTACATAATTTCTGGGTCTCATGTCAGTGATGCCAATATTTGCTAGCCATTGGTTCATTCCCCAGAATGGCTGTTTCTATTGTGTAGAGACAATAAAGGTCCCCATACATCAGAGATTGATTGCAGCAATCGTGTATAAAAATCTTTCCCTTTTTCAATCGATTGTGGCAATCCTGCAATCTGCAATCGATTGAAAAAGGGAAAGATTTTTATACACAATCGATTGCAAATTGCACGATTGCTGCAATCAATCTCTGATGTATGGGGGCCTTAACTAAGCATACCTATCAATTAGGTATTGATTTTTACCTTTCCTCCTTGCCAATTACCAAACAACTTTCTTTTTAGCCACCACCAGTAGGGCACTTTTCCCCAGCTTATCACTATGCCTCTCTTTCCCTCTACCTTTTATTGTGCTGAGCTTCTAAAAATAATTGCCTGCATATCTAACATGACTGGTGCTTCATATGTAAAATTTATGAGCTCCAGTGTAAGGAAGAAAAAAAAACACTTTTCTTTCATTGCATTATTCATGTCACTCTCATAAGCTTGTATGTAGAGGTTTAAAAATAGGGCAACGCAGCCACCTTTATATCTGTATAAAGGTGATTGTGGGGTTAGCCTTAATCAGAATATCTCATGTATCACGATCAAATAAACATAATTAGTAGAGAATATCACAGTGACAGCAACAATATACTTAGGAAATGTTGACTTGCTTGTATCATTGTTTGAAAATGTTAACAAGAGCTGATTGTGGCTAAAGGGTGAAACTTAACTGTGGTTGTTATTATTTAGCAGTAGTATAATTTAGTTAGAATTAAGGGCCTGATTCAGAGCCGGACGCTATTTGCGCTCGCTCGTCAAGAAAATAGGGGTGGCTATTCAAATGAACCGTTCGCTGTTTGCGGTCTGTTCACGCCTCTAGGTCTGTACGAGCGTACAAAACTTGCGGTCGTTTTTTGGGAAAATACGCCCCCTGGCCGCTCGCATCCTACGTCATGTCCGCTATTTATTAGATTAATCGAGTACATCGAACAGGGTATGAGTTGCTCGCTATTCTTGTGGTTGGTTTTTGCTACCACAATTTTGCGAGCAGTTCTGGTTAAAAAAAAACCCAGTGACGTTGTCAATGACGCTGAAGTTTTATTTATGCACACCCATAAAACGCCCATTTTGACCTTTAAGCACGCCTGCGATCGGATCTCCACTCCCCGTTTTCAAGCACCTTCCCCTGTTACCACCCACATACGCCTCATTCTGTCACTCAAGATAGCAGGCATTCGCTATTTTGCGTGCACACGATTTTCGGCCGCACTGACTGGTTCACGCATGCGTATTGCGATCCGTACGCATGCGCAGTCGGGCAAACATCGCTCGGAGCGAACGAGCAGCCACTTGCGTCCGGCTCTGAATCAGGCCCTAAGAGCAAACAAAAATAGCTTTTTTTGTGTGCAAAATTTTAATTATGTATACATCTTAGCCTCTACATTTACTGCCAACGGTTGATAAGGGTGTGGTATAGAAGATCGACAGTCTCTAGATAGACTCTCAATAGATCAACAACAGATGGTAGATAGACAATAGGTCGACAGGGACAAAAGGTTGACAGGTAAACAAGGGCTGCATGGTCAACACGCAATTGGTCAACACACATATTGTCGGCACATTTTTTTTTGTAATTTAAGCCTAATCTTCACCCTAACCTTCCCCCTAGTGCCTAACTCTAACCCTCCTCCTGATTCCTAACCCTCCCCCAAGTGCCTAAACCTAGCGCTAGCCTAAATCTAACCCTCCCCCTAGTGCCTGACCCTAACTGTCCCCTTCGGCAGCCTAATACTAACCCTCCAGCAAGTTCCTAACCTTAACCCTAACCCTAAAAATGTTGAGAAAAATGTGTCGACCATTGTCAGCCATTTGTCAGTCGACCTTTTGTACCTCTTGACATTTTGTCCCTGTCGACCTATTACATGTCGACCATCTGATATCGACCTATTGAGTGTCTATCTAGACACTGTCAATCTTTAATCCGGATAGCGGTTGATGATTACAGTACTAAAACGGTCTTAGGGTGATGTCAGACATCAGACGGCCTTCAGTACTGGAACCTTTCCAATAAAGTATTAGTGATTTCTCTCAAAAAAATCTTTATCATACCCATGTGCCAGGGATGGAGCATTCACAATTCACTTTAACGTCGAAGCACTAACAACTCTAGCACTTTTTTTTTTTTTAGCTAGAAAGCCCTATGGGTGTTCAAAATGCCTGTCTGACACCACCCAAGGGGGTCTATTCATTATCACTTAATTTCTACAAAAGCCGCAATGAACATTTTCACCTGCTTTGTAGAAATTAAGTTTTGGGAGCATTCATCAAAAAGGTAATGTAGGAGATATCACAGCTATCTCTGTGTGGCCCTCTGTCCCCATACACTAGTATGGGGACCTAAATTAATCAAGCACCGAAAATACAAGGAGCAGTGAAACCGTTCGGGGAGAGAGCTGTTTTTTGGATCAGCTGTCTGCGCGCTGGAGCAATGATGAATTGCTCCGGCGCTCGCCGCAAGTAAGAATGTTTATTATCAGGGTCGACCACTAAAAGAGAAAATGTTTTCCAAATATTGTTTAACTTCTAGTGGTTATTTATTTTTAGAATAAAGGTTTGCAGAAAATCCTACATTCTGTACACTGTCTTTTTGTTACAAAAAATGTGTTTACAGTCTTTAGACTGTAGGCTCTCACAAGCAGGGCCCTCTTCCCCCACGTGCTGTTCCTCCCCTCACTTATTCCATCATCTCCTTCCCACTGCCAACAACAGCACCAAATCTTTGGGTTTGACTGGTCCTCTGCTCATTTAGGTATTAAGGGGCCTATTCATCATCACTTAATTTATACAAAAGCAGACGAAAAATAAAATTTTCACCTAATTTTGTACAATTTAAGTGTCATGGTTATTCATCATTCATGTAACGCAGGATATAGCACAAATATCTCCTGGTTACAATTGTGCATCGATAATTTCCGCAGTAGAAATAATGAAATTCATCAAGTTCCGAAAAAGCATTTTTTTTTGGAACTTGACAGTGATGCTGAACGCCACTCTGAGGTGTTGTACAGCATCCGATACAGCAGAAGGATCTTACCTTCCAGCAGCTCCCTCCCGGTTCCCAGAGCAGTCCAGCTGTGAACCGGGGCCAGGAGTGGGCACAGCAGCAACGGCCAGCGTGGTCAGCGGCGGTGGGGGTCCTACAGCTGGTGTGACGGGGGCGAGCAAAGTCTCCGGCAGCAGCTGCATAGACAAGTAGGTCTCCCGCACTGCAGCGGCGGCGGGGGGCCTACTTGGTGCAGCAGGTCTCGGCAAGGGTGGGCCACACAGTCTCCGGCGGCTGCTTTACAAGAATGGGAGGGGGTGATGGACGCCGGCAGGGTTAGTTGGAGGGAGGGGGTCTCGGTCTCTCTTCGCAGCCTGTCTTCAAATTGCGCATGACAAGAGAAAAATCTCTCACTTCCGAAAAACTGCTTCATGGAAACAGCAGTTTTTCGGAAGTGAAAGTTTAGGGCAGGAGGCATAATGAATGCCTCCTAAACTGTGTTTAAACTCGCAGCAAGTTCAAACCATAATTATCACAAGTGATAATTATGTTTTGATGAATAGGCCCCTCTGACTGCTACTGCAACTATATTTATAGACCTTGTCCATGTCCTGCAGTGTTCTGTACTGTAAGGTCACTTTTTTCTTGTTTTGTTCATACTGTTTCTGTATGTACTTTGTAAGGCACTGCGGAGCCCTTGTGGCAATTTTGTTGTAATTTTGTGTCTGAGATATGTTTTTTTGTTTTGTTGTTAAAAAAGTTATTACTAAAATAAATAAAAAAAAAAAAAATAACAATGACACTTAGGGATAAATTTACTAAGTGCCGGGTTGGCAAAGCCACCAGGATTGCAGCCTTTTACAGGCTGCCAGTTTACTATGATAAAAACTGATGCAAGGCTACACTTTAGGCAAAAAAACTCTCCATCCCGATGTGACAGGCAGCCTAGCAGCGAATCCGACTGCCTGTCATTACAGTGCGGCGGCCCCGCAGGGTTCTCAATCTGTACAGAGCTTCCCTACTCACCACACTGATTTGCAGACCCAGAGTTCCGCGCAGTCACCACACTGTAATGACAGGCAGTCTGCTTCACTGCTAAACTGCCTGGCACACATGTCACTTCTGCTTGGCCCTGGTGAGTATGGACAACCGCCCCGCAACTGTCAGATACCAGTGGGTCCACCAAAACACACTGGGCCCCTGTACCCACTGATAGAAGCCCTGATAACAGGCCTTACTGGCACCTGTAGTGCACCAGTAAATGAAAATATTATTTCTACTATTTGACAATCACTGTTAACTCAACACCCACTGCCCAAGTAGTGTTTTGAAGAGCCCTAGTGCTATCAGCATGGGGCTGGGGATCCTAGGGGAGGGCAGCCCTCATATTGTTTGCAAGCCTGATTCTGCCAGGGAGTACAGCCATGTGCTGACCAGCCTAGTGCTGGTTAGCACAATGGGGATGGGACCCCACGCTGGGTATCCCCCCCTGCTACAGTCAAATCTTACTACTGGTAATGGAATTTTTATTTGGGGGGGAGCACTCTTTGTCAGGGTTGTCTTAACAGCAGTGTGGCCCCTAGGCAAAGCAATGCACTGGGGCCCCTACCCATCCAAAAAATGTAAATGGTCAATAAAATTAAACCCTCCTGCATGCCCATCAGATATCCCACACATGCAGAGAGACTCTGTCTGAAGCCGGGGGATAAAGTGAAACTGGGACTGAGGTAAGTACTCGTCACCAGGGGGGGGGGGAGAATGGGGTGGGGGAGGTTAGATCAGAATATAGTGCTCCGGCGGCTGGCTTATAAAAATATCTTGAATTTACCAACTGGCCGGGCTGCAGGGGGGCGGGTTGGTGGGCCCGTACAAGTTTCGGGCCCTTGGGAAACTGCCCAGCAAGCCCAATGGAAGAGATGACCCTGCCCTTTGTCCAAATGATTTTTCCATTTTCAGGCTAGAGCTGGTTCCAATATTTTTTAACACAAAAAAACAGAGGGCTGCATGGAGTGGGGCCTGGATACCAATGGGTATCAAGTGCGGGCTCAGGGTCTCATTCAGACCCGCTCACGAGCGCAGGACGCTCGCAAGCGGGTCGATGGTACCCAAATGCTCATGCTCCGGGTCTCGCACCAAAGGGGGCATGCTGTCGATGGTGAGTGACAGCACGCCCCCTTTGGTGGGCGTGCCGGGGGCGTGGCTGCCAGACGGAGGCGTTCCCATGGGAATGCCTACCGTCTGGGTCCAGCCCCACTGACATCACTAGTGATGTCAGTGGGAGTGATTTTGGCTCTGACAGAGACAAAATCACTCCAGGGCTTGCGGCAGCGAGACCCTACCGCAGGGTCTCATCGCAAGCCCGATGGTAGCGATGGTCTTGACCATCATCATGGATGCTCGCATAAGCTGTGGGTGGTAACCCACAGCTATGCGTGCGTCCAAAAGGCCGCTCCAAATTTAACTAGGACGGCCCTGATTCAGAGCGAGCGCACTGGTCAGAGCGTCCGGCTCTGAATCAAGGCCTCAGTTTGGAAGGTTAGTATAACCTTTCGCACATACTGTGTTTTTCACCATGAACCTGCCATCAATCCTCAGCGAATGTCACCGGTTTACAAACTCTGGCAAAACCAACATTTATTAAATTTAGCCCATAGTAGTGATATAATATTTAAGAAAAATCTTTTTTTTTAATTGTTCCTAACCTTCACACTTCATTGTCCATTAAATGCATGCGAAAAAAGCAGTAAGCTTGCTTTATTCTATTGGATCTCAAGGAACATTCATTTGTGAACAAAGGGAATGTGTCATAGGAATTAATGATCCCTTTGACTGATCTATTGCTCCCCGATTTTATATGCCCTTTAGCAACATTGAACATACCAAAGGCAAACAGACATATGTGAATGAGCCCAGTAAAAGGGAGAAAATACATTTCTCCTGTTAAAATGGGAATTTTTGCTGGGATAGGACTTCCCCCTATTTACCAAGCGCCCCGTCCAGCGAGGGTCTATCCAGTGAAGGCATCCGTATGCAAAGCGGTCACTAAAGGTTGGTGACACCTCTACATAATATAACTTAAATAATTAGTGTGTTAATAGTTAAAAATGTCATCACCACCTAATGCTAAATTTTATGGATGGCAGTTAATAGATCGTAAATGAAAAGGTCAACAGTGTCCATATAGACACCAGATGGTCAACAGGCAATAGGTCGACAGGTGCAAAAGGTCAACAGGTACAAAAGGTTGACACACAAAGGGTCCACATGGATGAAGATCGACAGATGCAAAAGGTCGACATGGCCAAAAGGTCAACATTAGAATGGTCGCCACATGGGTTTTTTGGAGGGTTTTGGGTTAAGCATTTACTGGAGTGTTAGGGTTAGGCTCTAGAAGGGACAATTAGGGTTAGGCATTTACCCCTATGGTTAGAGTTAGGCACTAGGAGGGATGGTTAGGGTTAGGCATTTATCCCAACAGCTAAGGTTAGGCACCAGGAGAAGGGTTAGGGTTAGGCACCAAGGGGAGGGTCAGGATGAGGATTAGGATTAGAAAAAAAATTAGTTGACCATTTTTGTGTCAGTCATTCCAATGTGGACCTCTTATACCTTTCGATCTTCATCCATGTCGACCTTTTGTGTGTCAACCTTTTGTACCTTTTGACCTATTGTACCTGTCGACTTATTGCCTGTCTACCATTTGGTGTAGATCTGGAAGTGCCCCAGGGCTCTAGCTAGGGGGAAGAAAATGCAAGTCACATTTGGGTGGTTAATGAGTGGGAGGAATTCTCACAAGGAGAAATTGGAGAGATGTACTAAGCCTTGGAGAGAGACAGTCAGCTCCAAACTGTAATTTTACAGACTGTGTTAATGACAGGTGCTGATTGATTGGTACTTTATCTCTCTTATTTTATCTCGCTCCAAGGCTTAGTACATCTACCACTTATGCTGGGTACACACTAAACAGATATATCTGCAGATGATGGTTGTTCGCATGTCCGCCTCCTTCCCACGGCTTCCGCTGCATGTGTACGGGCGGTCTGCAGAACACCCGTACACACTTGCCGATGGACAGATATGTCTGCAGATATTTCTGTTCATCAGCTCTGCATCATAGCCAATGCGATATGCCTGTGAACGACATCGTACACAAACATATCACAGGTACACACTGGCCAACTGGCAGCAGATATATTGGCCGATCAATTGATCGGACAATATATCTGTCACTGTGTGCCCAGCTTAGTTTTGATTGCAGCTTGGGAATTATCTTCCCACTCACATAAACCCTCACCATTGTTTCCACTTGTGCTGTGAAAAAAATGGCTGCAAGTAGCAGTCCCAAGGCCTCTAGTAGATGGGTAAGAGTATATTAGTAAAAATGTTACAGTACCTGGTAGCTTTAACACATCCCTCCTACAGTGCACCATTCAAGACAAGGGGCCTCTCTAACACCATCCGTTCTTGATTCAGCTCCTACCTCACCAACCGCTCCTTCTCTGTCTCTATCTCTAGTTCCACCTCCACCCCATCCTTGGCCCTCTGCTCTTTTCTCTCTTCACCTCCTCACTGAGTGAACGCATTAGTTCCTTCGAACTCCAGTATCACCTCTACGTTGACGACACTCAACTGTACTTCTCTCCTGATCTCTCCCCTTCCTTCTTCTATCGTGTGTCCAGTTGCCTCTCCACAATCTGTTCCTGGGTGTCTGAGTGCTTTCTCAAACTCAACATGACCAAAACTGAAGTAATTATTTTCCCTCCATCCAGTCTTCTCCCCTTCCAACCTCTCCATCATTGTCAACAATACCACTATCTCCTCTGTTCCCCTACTCCACTGCCTGGAACTCATTCTTGACTCTGCCTCCCTTTCACCCCACAAATTCAATCTCTTGCCCTATCCTGTTGGTTCCAGCTCCGTAACATTACTCGCATCAGACCTTTCCTCTGCCAGATGCCATCAAAACCATTGTCCACTCACTGATCATTTCTCATCTCCAAACTGCAACCTTCTCCTTACTGGACTCCCCTGATCCCATCTTGCTCCTCTCCAATCTGTACTCAACGCTGCAGCTAGACTTATCTTCCTCTCCCGCTGCTCCACATCTGTCTCCCCTGCCTGCCAAGCCCTTCACTGGCTCCCTTTCCCCTACAGAATCCTCTTAAACTGCTATTCATCACATACAAGGCCCTCCCCCACTCCACTGCTCCCTACATCTCCAACTTCATCTCCTTACACACTGCCTCCCTCCGTCTCCGGTTGGCCAATGACCATCGCCTTTCCTCCCCTTTGGTTACCAGATCTCACTTCAGTATCCAAGATTTCTCCCTTGCTGCCCCCTACCATTGGAACAATTCCCCTTGTTCCATCAGACATCCCCCAGCCTGCATTGCTTCAAGTGGGCACTGAAAACAAACCTGTTTATAAAAGCATATCTGTCCACCGCTTACCATGTGACCACGTAATCTACTTGACCATCTTGCACTCTCCAATTCTCTCAGTCCTGCCCTTAGCTCCCCTTACACTGGTTCACTCATTATGTTTTCTGTTTGTCTCTCCCTTCCCTTCAGACTGTTAACCTCATGAACAGGCTTCTCCTCCCTCCTGTTCTCAGTACCTACTACTCTTGCACTCCAGCTACACTCTACACCTTCTTGTTGCGCTTTCTGCCCCAGGACTTCACTCCTCTGTTATTTTAATTTCTGCAGACAACATAGACCCATCATCTGCACCCATGCCAATATGTATACCTTTCATTGTTACTTGTATACTGTATTGTAGTGTTCTTTTTTATTCTGTACTGTCTTATTGCTTTCCCCTCTGGCACTGCGGACCATTTGTATCACCCTATAAATAAAGTTTCTTATTATTAATAATAATAATAATAATAATAATAATAAATACAACAGTGTTTTCATCAATAAGTAGAACTTACTGCCTTGGGGCTCGTTTACATTTGGATGTAAGTCAATTTTATGGCACGCCTCTCAGGTGTAGCAGAACACGTCCACTTTACCGCCGCGCTCATAGGTGTTGCTTATTAATTCTAAAATGCTTTATTCAAAATTAGGCAAGTATGGTAGTCAAACTTGAACCATGGTTGTTAACTAGTGTTTTCAGTAGCAGACAAACTTTACACTTTAATGTAATATGAAGTCATAGCAACATAACTTGAATTGTGGTTATTAGGTAAGTATAGCTAGAGTCTCCTACTAAAATACTGTAAGCTATTTAAGAAAGGGGGTTTATAAAGGAGAAATATGCACCAAGAGTACGTGTTTACCATATTTCCTAAGAAGCACAGTAGTTTACATTCATAACTGGCACATTCTCCAAGATACACACGAGCTACTTAATTCAGATGTGATTCTGTGAACACATCTGGAAAACATATCCCACTGAGGAGAGGTGTGAGGTTTAGGTTTGTTTTTACTATAGTGAAATTAATAAAACACATTCAAAGGTAGTTCACCTAATTATAACAGAATGTCGTTCCTTGACCATGCATTATTACTTTTAAACACCAGTTCAGATAACTGACTACAAGATTTCAGCAGCTCTTGTTGTTTAATTTTAGTTGGAAAAAGTGTAAATTCTCCAATGAACTGATGCGTAGGGGCTCACAATATAGAAGCAGTGACAGGAAACCAGGGGGTGTGCAAGGGAAACAGAGGACTATGTGAAAGAGGGGCTATCTATATAGTGCACAGAAAGAAAAGAGACAAAAATAGAGCAATGTGTACAGAGGAAATATTGTGGCTTACACTTAGAATAATATATAGTCAACCGCTATGGCCAACTAAGGAATAAAGGGCCTCATTCAGACCCACTCACGAGCACCTGTCCGCTCGCAAGTGGGTCGATGGTGTGCACTGCGCATGCGCACGACGGAGGGAGCTCCGTTGTGCGCATGCGCGAGACGCGACGAGCGAAGGACTTTCCTTCGCTCGTTGTGTCTGATCAAAGGGGGCGTGCTGTCGATGTTGATTGACAGCACGCCCCCTTTGGTGGGCGTGCCGGGGGCGTGCCAGCCAGACGGAGGCGTTCCCAAGGGAACGCCTACCGTCAGAAGCCGGCCCCACTGACATCACTAGTGATGTCAGTGGGAGTGATTTTGGCTCTGATAGAGCCAAAATCACTCCTGGCCTTGCGGTTGAGAAACTCAACCGCAGGCTTCTGGTCGCACTGGCGATGGTCGCGATGGTCAAGACCATCACGACCATCATCCTGCACGCTCGTATAGGCTGTGGGTGGTGACCCACAGCTATACGAGCGTCCAGGAGGACGCTCCATATTTATGGAGGTGGGCCCTGATTCAGAGCGAGCGCTCTGGTCAGAGCGTTCGGCTCTGAATCAGGGCCAAAATGTCCAGTGTCCATCAGTTTGTGGAAGGTCATTAACCAAACACCTCACTAGGGGGTCTATTCATTATAAATTAATTTCTACAAAAAGCATTGTATGTCCGGGCCATTCATAAAGATGGTAAAGCAGGATAAACACAGATATCTCCTGCTTACCTTCCTCTCCCGGAATGGCCCAGGAATATTTTTGGAGCTTTACTATGGAGCATTCGCCATCTTCAGATGGCGTTTGCTCCCGCTCGCAACTCAGTTACAGCGGCTTATAGAGGGATCTTTTCGGATCCCTCCGTCCCTGTCCGGCTCCCTCTGCTGGACGTCGGGGCTCTTGTGCACATGCATGACCTGTAAGTCACGCATGCGCACTTGTCTCACTGCTCCTTGAGAAAAGGATGTCACTGGGACATGGGGAAGCCAGTTCTTATGTTCCAATGTCATCTTGCTCTGTTGCTCATACCCCTTTGTTCACACTCATTGGGTATTTTAGGAAGTGTATGTTACTTAAGACTAAAGATGTGCGCTGGACCATATTTGTTGGATTTGGATTTGGCTCTGATTCATTGTCCGGTTTTGGATTTGCCAAACCGCTGTGACTGGTTTTGGATTTGGATTTGCATTTTTTTCAAAAATTGACAAAAAAAGCTAAAATCACAAAATTTGAGGGTTTTTTTGTTCTTAGAGTATCATTAACTTAAACTGTGTGGATCACGTAGAGGCACAAAAAGAAAGCGCACTAGGATAAAGCGCACCAAACAATACAAACAACAAAACTACAGTATATATTATTTTCCTGTTTTTGAACTTGCAGCTTGGGTTAAACTGCGTGGATCACAGCCAGGGCTTATAGCGGCAAGTGAAGAACAAAGCTTCATGGTGTGTGAGGATGGTTAGAGTGAAGAAATGGGTAAAAATACAGGACACAGGGCCTGATTCAGACCCTGTTGCAAGCGCTGAGCGCTCGCAACCGGGTCGATGTTTGCCCACTGGGCATGCGCACGACGGAGCCAGATCCGGTGTGCGCATGCGCGAGACCCGGCTAGCGACGGGTGCTCCATCGCTCCGGGTCTCGCACCAAAGGGGGCGAGCTGTTGATGGTGATTGACAGCTCGCCCCATTTGGTAGGCGGGCAGGGGGGGTGCTGGCCAAACAGAGGCGTTCCCGAAGGAACGCCTGCCGTTTGTGGTCGGCCCCACTGACATCACCAGTGATGTCAGTGGGAGAGCTTCCGGCTCTATTAGAGCCAGAAGCTCTCTGGGGCTTGTGGCCATGAGACCCTATCACAAGGGTCTCATCGCAAACCCGATGGTCCATACCATCGCGACCATCATCCTGGCCGCTCGCAATAGCTGTGGGTGGTCACCCACAGCTATGCAAGCGACCAGGAGGCCGAACAAAAAAAAAAAAAAAACGCCCTGATTCAGAGCGAGCGCTCGTTCAGAGTGTCCGTCTCTGAATCAGGCCCACAGTGCCTACATTGCATGACCTGAAAACTGGGCATGGCTATGATACAATTCTACACTCTGTAAAGAAATGATATACTTCACTCACCCAATATGGTAAGAAAACTAGACATGATCAAATAGCACACATTAGAACGGACACCGATAATATCAACCATAGCAAAAAACATAGCTACTATTGTTATTAAAAAAAAAATTGCCAGGTTTTCAAAACAGAAACTTTTCCTTGAAATCAGCAACAATTGCCAACTAAGCTGGTGTTTGTTTTTCATCTTTATACTAATGCTGCGTACACACGGGACAACTTGCTCGATTATCTATATTGTTGAACGATTTTTCCTATTTTAAAATTGAACGATTTTGTTGAATGATTTCATCAATGATCATGAACGATTTTATGAACGATGAACGATTTCTGATAGTATTTAAATGATGAAGAATTCATAGATATCGAGCAAGTTGGCCAGCCTGTACGGTCGACCTCAGATATCGTTATCGTCCATACCGCGATGCACATCGTTGGTCGTTCAGTGCAAAAAAGTCAACGATATAAACGATCTAACGATAAACTATATATTCCTCCCCTTCTCTCCCCTCCTCTGTCTGTATGCCTCCCCTCTGCTTCCCTCCTTCTCCTCTCCCGTTACTCCTCTTTCATTCTTTTCTCCCCCACAATGGTCCTACTACCCAACCACTAAGCTCAGCACCCACCCTCCTCTCCCTCTCCCTATCACTTCACCACACCTTCATCTACATCACACTAATCTCCCTCCCTTTCCTACAAATGCATCCCACCTCTCTTGCCTATTGATCCTTTCCTTCCACTCTTGCCTCCAAGATCTCGCCCGTGCTGCTCCCTACCTCTGGAACTCTCTCCCTCTCCGACTCTCCACCTCTCTACAAATCTTCAAACGGGCTCTCAAGACTCACTACTTCAAAGCCTTCCAGCTCTCATCCTAGCCTGCTGCTTACATGCTTCTTCCTGACTGTCTACCCTATCTGAGTCACCCCTGTCTGTCTGCCCCCCCCCCCTATAGAATGTAAGCTCTCATGAGCAGGGCCTTCTTCCCTTGTGTGCTTTTCCTTCCCTCACTCTTACGGTCATCTACTCAAAACTCCCCACAAGGGCACTTAACACTTGGTAGCTGACGACCTACTGCTTTTCTGAGTGTTATGATCGCTGCATCAATGTTTATAACCATGTTCTTATTCTGTATTGTCTTGTACTGTAAGTCGCTGTTTTACGAGTTTGCTCATTTGTTAATGTACTTTGTGAGGCGCTGCGGAACCCTTGTGGCGCCATATAAATAAAGGATAATAATAATAATATCATTGATAAAAGTCGTCCCGTGTGTACGCAGCTTTAGATATGCACGCAACTTCAACCTATATAAATGTTCCTAAATACAAGAGAAGGAAGAGAAGTTGCTGTTGCAGTACACTTAATATTTTTGTATTTAGGGACTTTTATAATGTCGACATGTTCATCATATCGACACAGTTGAAATGTCGACACGGTCAGAATGTCAACAATGTGTTTTTGCAGTAACCATAACCACTAACGCTAACCCCTAAACCCTACCCCAATGCTCATGTTGCCATTTTGTGTTGACATTATGTCCACGTAAAAAAAAATTCAGGTGTCGACATATATGATGTCGACATTTTAATCATGTCCTTATCATAACTGCCAAAATTCTGGTGTTGACATTGTGAATGTTTACTTAGTGACCTTTAAGGGTTTTCCACATTATTTGGGTAAAATGTGGGCAGTGTAATCTTTACAGCCAGGGGCACTTAGAGTGGGCGAGCTTCTTTTAGAGAGGGCACCCTAGGGGATGTAGCATGCCCCATGCATTCCCCCTCTTCCAACCTGGCTGAATTCTTGGTGGCTGTATTTACAGCTTAACCAATAAAGAAGTAATTAGGCAGTAAGTACCCAAATATCAGCCAAGTGGAATTACATTCATAAAGTATGTACTAGATTCTCCATACAATGCAGCAACTTCCAAACATATTTCTAACTGACAAATTGTAAGGGGCCCATTTATGAAACCTAAATCTCCTGAAAATCATGGGGAAAAGTCAGGTTCCTATCTTTTTGAAAGGGAACTGCGTGTTCTGCAATAAATCGAGTCCTGAATAGTAAGCCTTTAAGAGCTTGATCACCTGATAGTTAATGCCATTGTCACCTATAGGTTACAAAATCATGATTTATTTTCCAGAGAGAGAGAGATATTCACACAGCTTACCCATTCGCACGTGTGGGCCAATACCCCTGCAGGCGCAATAGACAAGCCAGTACTTATGCTATTACTTTACTACTCACTCTTCGCTAAGACATACTCTTATTAGAGCCACTGTCCTGGCCCATAACATTTGGTAACTAGCACAATTCCTTATGATGTTACATTTCGGGGCTTTACTGGAAGTCTTAATAGATGTTTGCTTTAAGTTTTTAAGTTTTCACCTTTGTTACTAGTATGATTGAACTATACTACATATTTGGTATCATGCACCATAGATTGCATGAGATGTTGTTGAGTTCACACGTATAACATTTGACGAAACCTCTGTTTTTAGAACATGATCCCTGTGTGCATAATATCTTTATTGTTACAGTGGTGTGCTGCGTTATGTTACAGGTTCAGTAGTGGTTGTGGATTTAACTGTCACAGATCAAATGATATGTGCAAAAGTACCACAAAGCCACACTTCCTGCTTCTGATCTCCAAAAGGTAGGTTCACACACATACATAAACATTTTCTAGGGGTGTGTGTTTGATTGTGCATGTGCGTTTGCGAGTGTGCGTGCATGCGTGTGTGTGTGATTAAGTGTGTTATGTTTGCTGACAAATACATATTTCATAGCTAAAAATTTCATTTTAAATTGAAAGCTCAAGCGCTGAAAAATGTTTCCTTTTTACTTATACAGTATATTTAATGTATGCCATTTTAGGGGAGTAAATAATCGGTGATGTGCAGTTGCAATATGTGGCTGCTCATATCAGCGATAATTATGGTACCCCAACATTGCAGATTTTCCCATGGGGATATATATAACTATATGTTTTCAGCAGTTACTGTGGAAGGAGGGGGATGTGTGAAGGTCTGGGAGGAATGGTCAGGACTTCATCATTTTCATTCCTAAAATTGTGTTTCTTGATACAAGTCTCTCACCTATAACATTATAGAAAGAACTTCCCTGATAATTACAATATTTTGCAACATATATCCATACTCTGACAAGCCTGATTAAGTAAAAAAAAAAACCCAGACACCTGTTCTAAGTACATGTATATTTATAATACATTCTTTTGTTCTACTACAGACATACAATATTCATGTACTCTGTGCTTTCAGTGCAGTGCTGAGCATGATACTGCATACAGAATTTGCCAATTAGGAAATAATGTCTGTATGATAGAATAAGAAATGTAAATGTCACATTTAAAAAAAACAGAAATGCTAGCAAGCATGTTTAAGACCTAAAACAGGAAAAACATCCAAGCTTTACCAAATAATTAAATAAAAAGTGAAGTGTAATAAGCACTATTGATTAACTCCATACTTGTCAACTCTCCCTGATTGTCAGGGAGTTTCCCTGAAATTGTAGCAATCTCCCTGACTCCCTGAAGAGTCTCGCAATCTCCCTGATTGCACCTTACCTTTAATATGTTGCTGTTATATACTTAGGAAAAAAAAAAGATATCAGTGATATATATATATATATATATATATATATATATATTCAAATTATATAATCAGTGCCATTTCCTTGCGCTGGTATAAGGCACAATGATCCCAATGGCTATATGCATTTTCATATAAGGTTTCTCTTGGTCACTTATACCGCTTTTACACCAGAGCTAAAACCCGGGTTTTTGAGGGGTTAACCCGGGCAGCTCCCTGGTGTAAAAGGGGAGAGAGTTGGATCGCCAGGTTGAGTGACCCGGCAATCCAACCCAGGTAACTAGCAGGGTTTAACACGGGCGTAGTGAGAACAGCGCACTCCGGGTCACGATGACCTGGAGTGCGCTGCTAGCCGGCCAATTGGTCCGGCTTCAGTGGCGCTTGGAGATGACGTCATCTCCAAGCGACCACTTTCACTCCGCAAAAGCCGGGTCTATGCAGACCCGACTGCGGTGTGAGCGGCGCTGACTCGGGAATATCCCGAGTTGGCGCTGGCAAAATTCCGGGTCTGATCCGGATAGGAACTTTGTTCCAACTCCGGGTCAGACTCGGAATTTAGGTGGAGAAGGGGTATAATATGGAACTCCTTGTAAAACACAATACATGAGCAAGCCCTAAAATGTTCCAGTGTGTTCTTATCTACAAGTCCCCCTCCCATAGGCAAACGCAGAGGGGGTTTCCGTCTGCCTTGAAACCCCCCTCCCCAGCACATACCATGACCACAGTAGAAATAGTAATAGAATAGAATTTTACTAGTGATACATGTACTTCTCAGTGTCACAAATGAAATAATTAGCACCACTTGTGGATCTTTTAACATGTATCAGCCAGTAATAAATAACCTGTGCACCAACTAGGAGATCTGGAGAACATGCACTGTTAGGGATGCACTGCTATAGAGTCCAATATGTACATATATGTCCAGGGCAGTGCTAGATTCTTCTGCTGCTCCCCCAGACTCCCGGACTTGCTCTAATGCTCTGGAATGGTGCCCACATCTCAAATAAAAACATTCAGCTTAGGCAGGATGGCGCTACTGCCACATCAAATTATTTACTGTGATCCTGTATATGCTGGAATTATGACACACAATACACATTGTATGACGCATATTAAAGCTGGATAAGTACTAATTCTGCCCTCTTCATGGACTGGCCACACTCGCTCTAAAATCAAACATTTGGAAACCCCCCTCTAGAAATCCTACGTTTGCCACTGCCTCCTACTGACGTATTGTCAGATCCTGCGATTGCATCGGAATTCCCGATCCACCGACCAATACAGATCGATATTCCCCGATCCGTTGGAGGATCAGTGAAATCATAGATGTTAAATTTCACCGATTTGCAAATCAAGATCATATTTTGATTGTGATCGGCAAATCAGTGAAATCCGACATGTTGGATTTCACCCATCCTCTGATCCCGTCATCTGTGGATCGCAGCATCGAGACATTCTATCGCTAGTGTATAAGGGCCATATTTAACTGCTTTGGGGTTCGTTTACATTTGGATGCAAGTCAATTCAATGGCACGCCTCTCATATGTAGCAGTACACGTCCACTTTAACACTGCGCTCATAGGTGTTGTATTCACAATCTCCCTGAAATGCTTTTCAAAAGTAGGCAAGTATGCTTAACTCACTCATGTCAATTAAAATTTTCCTTTGTTTACATTCGGTTTTCACTATTCAAGTAAATTAATCATAAGTTGGACAGTTATTAAAAACACTTAGGCAGGGCACACATTAAAACTATGTATTTCCCAGCCGACAGAGCGAGCAACAGAACAACATAGCAGTCACCCGTACACACTGAACAATATAGCGCACAATATATATATATTTCAGTGGCCGCAACCAGATGCATGGGGTCATACACAATATATTCTGATCTGCCGTGCAGCATGACCTGCGGGCCGTATATGATGTCAGGCGACAATCAGGAGTACAAACTGTGCAATCCACACGATATATTGATATTGTTCCAGTTTTCCTGGAAACTACATATCGTGCCAATATCGCTCTACTATGTACCCGCCTTAACATTGAGAGACTTGCTGTGGATGCTGATTTGCATCCAAGTGTCAGCTTATTGCCACCTTGTCACTTTGTTCCATTTAAATGAGATTGTCCATTCAGTTGGTCGAGGATGGTATAGCTCTAAATTTGTGTGTCTTTCACTGTGAAATAGTATATACTTTATACATAATTTAAAAATAACAATATTACCATATAGCTGACTTACACGATATTTCTAACAATAGTTATAACTATATGTAACAATATTTTTGTTGTATAGTTTTATTGTCTTTAATATGTCATTTTAAGATTGAAATAATGTCAGTTTAATTCAGTAATATTTTATAATACTTAATTTGAATCTAAGCTTGACGGTCAAACCAGTAACATATATAATAGTATAATAACAGTGCTTCGGTCTTCATTCCGATAACTATGTTGGAAATGTTTACCTCTGTACCCTAGGGTATGCATTATATGTGTTAGAAGTGTGATAAGAAGTTAAAACTTAGCTACAGTTTGTTTATGTATATGTTCTTGAGATAAGATTTAGCCTCAGTCTGCAGGTGCAGCCACAAAGACCACAGACTGATTTTCTTTCAAGAGAGCTACAAGTTTCTGTTCTCTGGGCCTGATTCTGAGTTGAGACAAAAGCAAGGAAGAGCAAATAACTGAGGGGGGAGATGTATATACGGCGGGTTAAATAAGTATTGAACACATTTGTCTCAGTCAATATATTTGTAATGGGGCTATTGTATTGAAATTTTCACCAAATGTCAACAACAACCCATTCAATCCACGCATGAAAAGAAATTAAACCATAGATGTCTATATATTAAGTTATGAATAATAATGTGATATGACAAAGGGAAAAAGTACTGAACACATGAAGAAAGGGAGGTGCAAAAAGGCATGAAAAGCCAAGACACTAGCTGAAATCTATCAGTAATTAGAAAGCAATCCTGCCCCTTGTCAGTGCAAATTAATAAAAGCTGGTTGAGTCCCAACTGATGACCTATAAATAGGTGTCTCATTACCAAGGTGTCACACAAGAAACATCTCATGATGGGTAATAGCAAAGAGCTCTCTCAAGACCTTCAGAACTTTATTGTTGGTGGCATTGGTTACAGAAGGATTTATAAAAATGTTCCAGTGAGCACTGTTGGGTCCATAATCCAGAAGTGGAAAGAACATAATTTCACCATAAACCGGCCACGACCAGTTGCACCTCACAAGATTTCTGACAGAGGAGTGAAAAGAATTATCAGAAGAGTTGTCCAAGAGCTTCAGAAAGACCTGGAATAATCAGGTACAATTGTTTCAAAGAAAACAATAAGTAATGCACTCAACCGGCATGGCCTGTATGCTCGCTCACCACGCAAGACTCCATTGCTGAAGAAAAAGCATGTTGAAAAAGTTTGCTGCACAACATTTGGACAAGCCTGTGAAATACTTGCAGAATATAGTCTGTCAGATGAGACCAAAATTTAACTCTATGGGTGCATTAAAACACACCATATTTGGAGGAGAAATGGCATTGCACATCACCCCAAAAACACCATACCAACAGTGAAGTTTGGAGGTGGGAACATCATGGTGTGGGGCTGTTTTTCAGCATACGGTACTGGCATACTTCATATGTTTGAAGGAAGGATGAATGGAAACATGTACCGAGACCATCTTGATAAAAATCTGCTGCCATCTACCAGAATGCTGAAGATGAAACAAGGGTGGACATTTCAGCAAGACAATGATCCCAAACACACAGCCAAGGACACTCTCAATTGGTTTTAGAGAAAGAAAATAAAGCTCAATATATATATAGCCCTTCCCGTTGCTGGACAGCCTTGCTGCCTCCTTCACACGCTTCTCCGTGGAAACTCCACCTGAGAGACAGAGGACTGTGTGGGGGAGAGAGCAATATGAATTCAAGGCTGACAAGTGTCCGGAAGAGCTATCTATCTATCTATCTATCTATCTATCTATCTCATCCAAAATTGGAGTGAAAGAGAGCACTCACCAAAGGTTTAAAATTGATATCACGCTTTAATCATCCAGATCCAACATAACAGTGAGAGATATGTCGATGTTTCAGTCCCAAAGGACCTTTATCAAGACCTCAGCATTAAGTCAGCCACATAATACCAGATATATAACAGAAGCAACAATCTCCAAAGATGAAGCTTCTAGTTTTTTGTAGTGATGAAGGAAATTGGGAGTACCCAAAGGACACAGTCATACTCAGGGAAAACATACTAACTCCACACAGATAGAACCATGGTTGGGAATTGAATTCATGACCCCAGCACTGTGAGAAAGCAAAGCTAAGGATTGTACCATTGTGCTGCCTAATCACAGAGTCCAACTAGAGTTTACTGTCAACGTTGGTGTTGGTTGTAGATCACCATTATGTATGGAAAGCTGTAGTACTACTCTCTTCCAGTCATTCATGCCTGTTTAGTGTAATATATCAAAGCTTGATAAAGCTAACTAACAGCGAAACGCGCATCAGCACGCCCACTTTGTGTTCCTCATATGTTTAAATATTTAATAATGTTGTAATGTAAATTTGTTATGAATGATAGGATTACGCAGTAACTACTCATCCGGCAATAGGACATGTAGTGCTGAAGAAACTCTGGCATTATTCAATCTCTGCCATGTGCAACAATGTATCAACATTATTCTCTGTAATGGAGACACTGTGTCACAATAGCTAACTGGGGAGACTATATGCATCCACAGTGGGATTTATGCGGCATATTGCAGTATATATGAAAAGCAAATTCATGCAATGTTATAGACTTCAGAGACTGCAGTCACTTTATTAAAGAACACTGTGGATAATTTCATATTTTTCAAGGGTGACTAATGTGAAACTACAATATAGCATAAAGAAGGGATTAATAATATTATCCACCCGGTTTAACAGAAATAATATGAATACCCAGTAACCCTACAACTAGTAATATTATTCTGTATTAATCCCCATACATACTCTGATGGCAATTGTAATATGAATAGTGAGGAGAGCCACAGATGGTGACCACATAGGGGGAATTATAATGAATACAGAATAAGGAGCGGCAATTGGACAGAGATTGATAATTATAAGGCTCCTATATGAATATAAAGATATAATTATTTCATATTGACCTATTATAATGGGAGTCTAAATATCCACCTATCTGAAGGAATGTAATCTGAGCAAGGAATTACAACCGTGCAACTCCCACTCAGTCAGTTTAATAGGAGGGATTCTATGAATAAGAATCCATTAAGGGAGACTACTGTTACTTTACTAAAATTGGGGAGCAATAATTCAAGCCAGAGTTTCATAAACACATTGACTTAAGGAATAAGAATCAGGTCACACAGTAAGGGTATCCTTACAATTCTCAATTTATTTCACATTTATGGTTTTCTACTTTTAACCTCTATTTTGCTGGTTATGTCCCATAAATGGGGCATTTTAATACATTTCCTAATAAAGATTAATTTTAATAAATTTCATTGTGTGCCATATAACAGACATATCATTTTCTTTCCTTTCTTTGGTATTTTTTGGAATAATCATGCAAATGCAGCAGGAGGTGTTTGACAACTACCTGCTGCATTTGCGATCCCAGCGTCGCAGTGCTGGGATCACCATCGTGACCATCGGTGGTCGATGGTCATGATGGTGGTTGGCTTACTCAGGCTGCCGGCTTGCGAGCCCAGGAGATTGCGTACATCCACACAGTCTCTGGGCTGGCCACTCCCGGATAAACGGGGCACACACCCTGATTCCAGGACCGCCGGCCGTCCCCGCACCGCCCCTTAAATGTCTCTGCCTGACAATAAATTCAAGGGTCTGCGCGCGTGTTAGCAGGACCCATTCTGCACACTCACAGAATGGGTCCTGCGCTCAGTAGTGCACTTGTGTGCACTGCTGAATTAGTCGCTAGGTGCACTATTTTGTTCAGCAAACCTAAATATCCCCCCTAAAAGTCCTGCTTTCCACAGGACAGTCATGATTGTGATGTGTGGGGTAACCATATTGGGGGGGGTGGTTGTGTGGGGATTAGTGGCATGGTTGGGTGCATTAATTGCATGGTTAAATTCTGTCCCACATTTGTTACCTCCAATGTTGGGAACTATGCCTCAATTATGGCAGATTTTTCAGTAACTTCCATGTGTTACTGATTATCCATTTAGCCAATATACTCTATTGATTTTTTTTTGTATGTGCCCTTTCCTTAAACTTTTTGCATAGGTACCTCAGTAATAGCACTACAGAAATGCTGTAATGATTTTATGATTTTATTGACAAAAGCAGTAACACATTACATTAATAATGTAAAAAATTGTGAGACAACCTCTAATTATCATCTTGTGGAGGACATATTTTTCATACAGTCTTTTGGCATGTTAGCAAGCCAGATTCCGATTGGCTTAGATGTGTTCCATTTTGCAACAGCACCTGCCATTGGCTGTACATCAGAGATGGCCCCATAACAGTCTTGAAGGCTATTTCACTCTGTTATTAGTGGGAAACCAATTACATTCTAGAATGCATACTATGAATAGTGCTGTCGTTGCTCTCTCCTAGTACTGTCAGCTTTACATAGGTTCTCTTGTCACAGTTGTGAATGATGTTTTACTGCTTCTGTTTTGCTCTCTGACGGAAGTAAAGATTTATAGAGATAACTAATTATATTCTGGAGGAAACCAGAAGTAATTTTTCCATGTTTCTTATCTGATCGTGCGGTGACAGGAGGAAATACAAAGTACCTGACAGGCCTGGTATATTCAGTCGCTGTGTTATCGCTGTATCTCTGTTTTCCAGATTCAGTTAAATGGGTTTGATTTCTGAGTGCTCTCACTGACAGACTAACCTCATTTGCTCATGCAAATCTCTAGGCACCATCTGAACAATGGCATTGTTTGTGTAACTTATTGCCCAGATTAATGTACTACACCTAAGAGCGTATTGGTTTACTATATTTATATGCATAACCTAATAAATACATATTTGTTTTTATTTATTTATATATATATATATATATATATATTTTACATGAATGTGTATTTACGTTCTGTGTTGTCATCATTACCACATTTATAGCTTATGATGATGTGAGCAACACAAGGTGCTTCCCAGCTACTGCAAAACTAGCACTTTAGTATAAAACATTAAACTTGAAGACCTGTATGTTTCCCCAGCTTACTATGTTACTGGGTACTGCCTTTTATAATATATACAACTTTATTTGAAGACATTCTTATCCACTTTTTTATACAGTGTTTCATTGCTGGGTATAATCACTGGCATACTGTATTAGATAGTGGTCATAATTATCCCTGGCATATTACGCATTGCAGGTACAATCTTTGGCATGTATATCATAGCTGGATCAAGTTGATAGCCATTGTCTCAGAATTAACTTTTTTTTTTTGGCATTTTGTTTTAAAATATATTTAGTTTTGTTTGTAAGAGGTAATGTGTACTCAAGCAATGCATACAATTTTATATATAGAGGTCTGTTCACTAAGCCTTGAAGAGAGATAAAGTGGAGAGAAATAAAGCACCAACCAATCCGCTCCTGTCATTTTTCAAACACAGAATGTAAAGTGACAGGAGCTTTATCTCTCTCCAAGACATAGTGATTTGACCGTATAGTTTTAAAGTTGGGTACACACTTACAGATATATAGGGCGATCAGTTGATCGGCCAATATATCTGGTGCCCGTCGGCCAGTGTGTACCAGCAATATGTCTGTGAACGACGTCGTTCACAGACATATTGCAATTGCTTTGCTGCACAGCCGATTGGACAGATATATCTGTCCATCGGCAAGTGTGTACAGGCGGTCCTCCTGGGGGGTGGGTGGAGGACACGCCTACTGGCCAGCGGGACACGTGGCTGCCTGGAAGATGATGGTCGTTCAGTGTGTATGAATGACCATCATCTACCTACAGATATACTGCAGATCACTCGATCTGCAGATATATCTGCTAGGTGTGTACCCACCTTAAGTCTAGAGATGAGCGGCTTGGGTTTGGCTCGGATCTTCCCGCCAAGTTTGAATCTCAGAATGAGGCATAACGTCATCTTTCACTGACATCTTGGAACAGATTTCCATAAAAGATTACTTTTTGCCTCGTTCTGAGATCCTAACTTGACAGGAAGTTCTGACAGAGCTGGGAGATATATCTAGTGTGTGGCATGTGTTACAAGAGGATTATTTAATTTGTTTATTTTTGTTTGTACCCCTGGAAAGTTTTTCAATGTTGGTAGCTATGCCCTTTAGTAATATATTGTAGTGTTCTGTCAGCTGATAGATAAGGGTTCTCTGTCACTTACATTTTATAGTCTCCCTAAAACTGAGTTTCGTTAACATCAATTTTAATTCTTAGCTGTTGTTCTGGTGTGGTGTAGGCACATGCCCTTTTCTTCATTTATATTAAGGCACATACTAGTGGTGGATCTCTAGACATTTTGGAGATGTAGTTAACTTACCGATGTCTGGAATGCTGGCCGTCGGAATTCCAACACTGGACGCCCGACCCGGGTCTAAAGATAGGTGTCTAAATCCCAATGCCTATCTTTAGCCAGACGCCGAAATGCTGACAGCCGCCATGCCAAATGAAGGTAAGCGGGGAATGTTAGGAGTTAACCGTGGGGGGGGAGGATTAGGTTTAGGCACCCCAGGGGGGATTTAGGGTTAGGCACCCTCCGGGGACGGTTAGGTTTAGGGTGTGGAAAGGGGTGGTTAGGGTTAGGCACCACTGGGGGGAGGTTAGGGTTAGGCACCAGTAAGGGAGGATTAGAGTTAGGGGGGGAGAAGGGAGGGTTAGAGTACTTACCAACCCCAGTCGGTAGTAGAGTGGGCTTCCGAACGTCAGTATTTAATCCGGCGGCTATTCAGCCATAGGCATTAAATACTGATTCCGACATTTTGAGTGAATGTAAACTAAATTAGTAATTGTGCAACCAACATGCACCTCGATCCAAAACCTTCCCTAATTTTACTATAGAAAAGAAATTGACTGGTAAAGCTCAAGTAGCAAAGAAATTAAAATGTATACCATTAAACAAATGTTTTCATAAATAGATAGAGAACAGTGGCGTATCTATAATGGGTGCAGTGTGTGTGGGGCCCTGGACCGCACACCCTGCACCCATATTTTTTTAAACTTAGCTGTCCGTGGTCCCGCGTCGGGTGTCAGCGCTGCTCAGAACACCAGAAAATGGCCACCGCATTTCCGGTGTTCTGCGCATGCACAGATTGTCTACTGCGCATGCACAGATTGTTGGAAAATGGCTGCCGCAGCCATTTTTCCAGCGTTCTGTGCGTGCGCAGTAGACTTCAGGCACTCTCTAGTGCTGGCCAGCCGCATCAGTCAGCTGCCAGCCACCGGAGAGAGAGGAGGGGGCCCCGCACGGTGAGTGCACATGGGCCACCTCCTCTCTTAAGACGCCCCTGACAGAGAATGTCTGATTTCTCTACTAATATTTCATGCTTGGGAAACTATTGATATGAAAGGGAAGTATCTGCTGAGCTGACAAGACCATTTTGCATTGGTTACTACTGGATCTTTGTCTATGTACAAACTAACTTTTAATGGAAAGAAATGTTCATCGAAGTTCCACAACATTTGGCCAACTTGAGCAGTTCCTCCGTGTCTTATCTGAAACAGTGATATGAGTTTTGCATGTTGATATATGTACTGTACAGTAATTTAAAGCTGTTGAATGGCGAGCTGCCTCTTCCTTCCTCCTTTCTCTTTGTTTTGTTTAATTGTTATGTGTTTTATGTCATTATTTAATATTAGCTTCTAAAACTCACAAAATAAAATAAAAATAGAAATAGAAAAAAAATTCACATTAACTAATTTCCCTGCCACTCCAGAAACAATGTTGCCCCCAATATCTACCTATTTTGCATGCACAGCCCTTACCAAACTGGTATAACAGTTCTCATTTAGAGTCATATACATTTGTTATAGGTTTCAGCATAATCTATTAATTCCCAGTCTTTCTACTTTTTCCTGCTGCAATAACCTGTGCTGAATATATTATTATATGATGTTAAAATTATTTTTTACATTTGTGAATTCAGATTACAACAATTGAAAAAAAGTAGAAGGGACAATAGCAGAGCCTTGTGTACAGTTTATATTGATTGGTATAAACATGACAAAAGTTATTTTTTCTGAATATAATACCTATTTGTATAGTTTTCACTCTGCCTGTAAGATAGACCTTTAATATCAATAGAAACAGAAGTTGTATTATTGCTAACAAATCATAATGCCTCATAATCATAAAGCATGTACAGCAACTGTCCTGTTTTTATCCAATCGGAATGTTCATTACTCAGTCCACTTCACTTGTGTCTCTACGTTCTCATCACGTGCTTCTAAATTGAAATGAGTTTTTCCCTGTACTATTTAATGAGGCTGAGCAATTACAGAGAACAGCTTCCAAACGAGAATGTTTGTGGAAAACAACATGTGCATAATTAGTCCTTAATGAGCCATTGTGTGTGTGGTATTTTTTTTCCCTGTTAAACGTGCAATTAAATGTATAATGGTTTGTAAGATGTAAAATAGCATGAAAAAGGAAGCAAGTGTGGTTAGTGTGTACTATTAACCCATTCCCTGACAAATATTAAAATATAATTTAGCAAACAGCAATAGTTTAGTTTATATGTGTTTCATTTTCTGTCAGATTTTGATTTAAAAAATACATTTTTGTGCCCCTAGAAAATATAGTTTCTACGTTTTTGAAATGACTGGTACTTGCAAGTAATTATCAATTGGTGTTGTCAAACTGTAATAACTAAATTAAATATGAAACCAGATACATTTCTAACCCTAATTAGAAAGGAATTTACAACATCATTAACTGTTTTTAAAATGTCCACTCAATATTCTTTCTCCACTGTTTGACACAACATTTTACAGTAGGCTACCACTAAACACCAAAAATAAAATTTTCATGAAGGTAAAATACATTGTTAAAAATGAAGCCCATCCCAAATTTTTAGGACAGGACTAATGGGAGAAAAAGCTGGCTATGTGCATATATCCCAACCACTTGCGTATCGAAAAGGGGTGCAAGGTGTGAGTCCATGTGGGCCCACACAACGCACACACTGCACCCATATAAATATACTTACCGCTCCGTTGGCCCGACGCTGGCTGCAGACATGACTGGGAAAATGCCCTCTGTATGTAATTAGCAGTATGCCAGTTTAATTCCAGTGTAGCCCCAGCAATAGGATACTCCCACCCTGCCCCCAACTAACCATAAACAAACATAGAACATGCACATTTTCCAACTCACATGAAAAAATCCCATATCACTAGTGATTACCAGTTTTGCCAGTTCTAGAAACTCTGAAATATTAATTGACAGAGAATGTTAGAGAGATGTTGACATATGCCACTATCTAGTAATATATGTGGTCAGCCCCAAATAATAAGGATCCATTATAACTGCAATTCGCGTCAGTAAGGTATCCTTATTCGCCTAAATGTATTATTACTGGGCCGATCAGTAGAAGTGAGTGATCACTTTACTTTCTATTTCGGTCAGCTGCTGCGCTACTGCACATGCTCTGACATTGATCAGTCACGTCCGAGCAAGTAATTAGCTGCCGGGGCCAAAGCATTACAGAGTTTGGTAAATCTAGCAGCACCCATAGAAACCTATGGAGGCTGCTTCTGCTGCCGGAAACGGAGGGATCACAGAGATATCTCCTGATAAATTAACTAAAGTACTTAATGGAACCATAATCATACAGGGTTTAACAAAAATTCTTTTTTGGTTGTGATTGAGACACTTTTTTCTTCTAATAAATAATAAAACTCTATCCACTCCATACTGTTAAGGCCTGGTTTTATTTAACAACATCCACTTCTTAAAATCACAGAATGCAGTGTTCAGTTATGTGGCCAAATGCCCCAGTATCAGTAAATGTATGACCAGCTATAAAATGCGTCACCTATATGTAATGGAGGCAGCCATTTTCTGTGATGTACTGGTTTGCATAAAAATGAGACCTAACAAGATATACTGACGTCAGTTTGTGCCTTCTGCCTCAGTTGTTGAATATTGGTTTAGTCCTCAAAACGACTAAACCATTATGTGTAGACAAAAGGTATATAAGTATTTTGGGCCCAAATTCTACAAAAGTCTCAAGTAAACAATATTGAATTTAATAATCTTGCTATTCAGTATTGAACCATGATTTTCCAAATTCCATGTAATGAAAAATTGGATAATATTGTTTTAAATCATTTTTAAAACACCAGTACAGCAGATCTAGTATAATAAAAGGTGTTTTTATTGTAGGACACAAGCTCCTGTTGCATAGAGGGTGGTCATGTAATTACTAGGTTTATTAATGTTCCTCATCTAGAACTCCCACATTCTATTAATGCTGTTTTCTGTCTGTAATTCTGGTAACAAAATTGATTAAAGTCACAGTCTTGGCTTCTTCAGTTAATGATTCAAGGAATCTGAGGAATTTCTTCTGAGCATGATACAAAGTATTCACTTCTATAATAATTCTCTTCCTATGCCCAGTCCACTGTGATCTTAATAAAGGGATCTATTCAATAGTAGCCAAGTGCAATATCTAACCTTGGGGTGTACAAGAAAGCATTAATCTACTCCTTCTCTTCTGTGCATCTATCACTCTCCGAATCCAAAATAGATACTTTTGCAAGCAAATTACATTGGTGTACAATTAACGAATGTAAAACATTGTGACACCATATATTTTAGACAGAGGCCCTCATTCAGAGCCGTACGCTCTGAGCAGAGCGCACGCTCTGAATGAGGGCCGGGCTCCATTTTCATGGAGCGTCCTCCTGGACGCTCGTATAGCTGTGGGTCACCACCCACAGGCTATACGAGCGTGCATTGTGATGGTCGCGATGGTCGAGACCATCGCGACCATCGAATTTGCGAGCCGGAGCCTGCGGTTGAGGTTTTCAACCGCAAGCTCCGGAGTGATTTTGGCTCTATCAGAGCCAAAATCACTCCCACTGACATCACTAGTGATGTCAGTGGGCCGGCTTCTGACGGGAGGCGTTCCCGTGGGAACGCCCCCGTCAGGGAGGCACGCCCCCGGCACGCCCACCAAAGGGGGCGTGCTGTCAATCAACATTGACAGCACGCCCCCTTTGATCGGACACAACGAGCGAAGGACTTTCCTTCGCTCGTCGCATCTGGCGCATGCGCACGACGGAGCTCCCTCCGTCGTGCGCATGCTCAGTCCATAACATCGACCCACTTGCGAGCGGACAGCCGCTCGCGAGTGGGTCTGAATCAGGCCCAGAATCTCTGAGACTTGTTTTCTGTTTAATGCAGGTATGTGGAGAAGTGACACAGCTTCTGCTCATTGCCTGTCCTTATTTATACCTTAAATCTGCCTGCTGATATATAGTAATTTCCCCTCCCAGCATTACAGTTTTAGGAATGGGGACAGTTGGGGATGGGTACCGGATGCCAATGCTAGGAATCCCGGTGGTCAGAATCTCGATGCTGGCATCCAGACAGGGTTAGGATACCGACACTTGTCGGTCAGTATCCTAACCCTCCCCCTCTCAATATCCCTAACACTCTCTCCCCGGTGCCTAAACCTAACCTCCACCCCTAGTGCCTAAACCTAAGCTCCCCCTCCCCGCACCCCAAACCTAACTCTCCCCCTAGTGCCTAACCCGATCCCTTAACCCTCCCCCTAACCCCAGTACTTACTGTCGGGATGCCAGCGCCAGGATTCTGATAAGTGCCGGCATTCCGGTGCCAGCATTCTAAGCGCCGGCATACCAACTGTCGGGATATTGACCGCATCCCGGCTGTATATGCTTAGGAAAAGGCTGACTCCTCAGGGCCTTCCTAGTACGTCTGAAGCACCAGGCAGCCTTAACCCCTTTCCCCGAAAACAGGTGCGCTCAGTGCATGCACTTCCCAACATTTCCAGTAGGCAGTACAAACGCTTTGGCTGTTAGGATGGCGTGACAGCCTCCCAGAAAGGAAACTGACACATCTAAATAAAGACAGTTGGAATCATAACAATCTTGTGTCCACAGTGAATGTTTTATATTAATTAATACTGACTCATTTCATTACTAACCAATGCATTACTAGTAAGGCTATTCATGTTATTGCAAGATTATTCTAGGCAAACCCTGGGTAGGAGAAGCCTTAGATCTCCATCACCTCATTTAGTGGTAATGACAAAATTCCATGGTAATGATAGTGATTAGATTCCATGGTAGTGATAGTGATTAGATTACACTGACAGTAGAATGAATTTTACAAGCTTTTACAGCCACAAATATACCTAAGACCATATCTGCTAATGGCCTTGTAGTTACAAAATTGTTAATCTGATATTTTCAAGTGACACCTGCTCTAATGTATGAATCAACCAAGTTGATTCAAAATTATTGGCCCTGCCCTTGTGCATACTGTAAATCCACCAATCTGTATAGGGAATTACTGCAAGTCAAGTATTTCAAACTCTCAGCCACTGTCTGTTTAGTTAGTTACACTGGACATTACTACATGTCTCTCAGGAATGAAATAGGCCATGATATATAAATTTAGTTAATTAGAAACACTCTGATTGTTTGATGTATATTACTCATCTCAGCAATACATGGCCTATTTGTGACTCCTTGCATCATTTTATGGGTTGAAAAGGAACCAAATGTTATGCAAGTCATGTCAAAAGTACTTTTACCCACCACAAGTCTTCTAAACAGCAACAACATATGTATTATGAATTGTTAAATGATATAACAACAGACAAAACACCCACGGCATGGTTCTGTCTTTAAGTGTCTATAATGTTTAATGTGATGGAAATAATATATTATTTAATAAACTTTTAACGTAAAATGAGTACTTTCAGGTTTTTTTTTATTCATATTTTTTTGTATTGCAGTTTGATGGGGAGAACATGTATATGAGTATGAATGAAAGTAACCAGGACTTCCTTTCATCAAATCAGGTAGGTTCCGCTCTGCTTCCCTTGTTACACTTGTGGTATAGTGGTTATAACATATTGCAGACATAAATGTCATCCAAGGTTTCCTTGTGTCTTTCTTAATGGAGTAGTCTTTGGTTTACAAGATGGATGAAGATATTGATGACATCAGGTGAGACTTAATTCCAGACTGATGAAGTCACTGTAATAAGCTGGATTTTTAAATGCAGAATTTAATAAAACTAAAGCATCCACACAACCGTATACTTCTGTGAGATAAAATAGATTTTACAGACATATATGGCTATTTCAGGTCTTTGGTTTACAAATGTAGAAGAAAACAGCCTTTCAGGAGATTGGCCTAATTGGAAATATAATTCCATTATTTGATTTGTATTACTTGAAAGTCTCATAAGTGTTCAGTGTTGCTCTATGTTCCCTGGAAAATATCAAGATTAAGGGGCCTATTCATCACACAACAAATGGCCCGGTAACCATGCGGAAAGGCTAGTTTACGCATATTTAGGTTACCGGGCTATTCATCATCAGGGGTCCAATAGGGCCCCCTGATATTCAGCAAACTCTGAAAACTGAAAGTTTTCGGAGTTTGCTTCCAAGAACAAGCCATCTTCAGACTTCGCTTGTTCTCGGATCCCCGCTCCTTCCTATGGGAAGGAGTTCTGGGGATGCGAAAAGGGATCCGAGCGGATCCCTCCACCATCTCCTCACTACCTCCCTGGCGGCTTTGCACATGCATCACCCGAGGTCACGTATGTGTAGCCAGGACGACGGGGAGCAGGTAAGTAACGCAGCTACAGGAGTAGCTGCGATACTAACCACAGGGATAACTGCTTTTCAGAGCAGCTGTCCCCTAACCGAGCACATATGAATTGCTCCGGTGTCACTTTTCCCCCGCTGTGAGTTGGATACTTAAGTATACCTCGCAGCAGGTTCAATACTTCATCATCGGAGGCCATACGGCCTTCAATGATGAATAGGCCCCTCAACCCATTGATATCCCTCCTATTTTCTAATCTGACAATCTCCATACACTTGTATGCTATTAAGTATTGAATAAGAAAATCACCACTGATGTAGCTAGTTTCTCCTTTAAATGCAGAAGACAGGTAGTGTGGACTTTAGTTCATATCCCATGGTGTAAAGGTGGCAGAAGTTCACGCCTACACAAATAGATGTATTTATAATCCATGCAGGGTGTGGAGTGCACATGGGTTCCTGGGTCCAGGGAGGCACCACACTGCTCAGCCTACTCCCTAAGTATACATACCATGCTCCAGCAAGTGGGCCAGTGTTCCTCTGTGGCACCATCTTCCCAGTGACATCTTTGGGAATATGGCACTGCATAGTGAAAGCAAAGACTTTGGCATTGTGCCAGAGCCTTTGCTCTCTTATGCGCATGCGCCAAATTGTCATATATCACTGGGAAGATAGCGCAGCGGAGGAGGAGGCACCCGCTTACTGGGGCAAGGGGAGCGTCCGTTTCTCAGAGGAAGGGGCCCGCTGCACTCAAGCCCCCTCAGACGTTAATATGCCCCTGCCTACTCCCATTGTTATAAAGAGAAATTGTGATGCTAAATACTTTCATATAGATTGCTTATAAGTAAAACTTTGCATCTCTCTTTGCAAACAAATTGTAAATGAATTATCTATATGCTGGTAATTTCTCTGACAATCAAGGGTGTCCAATACTGCAACATGAGCATCTGTAACTCTATCATTTTTATGTTATTTCAGTTTTATTTTTTTGATGCATTGTTTTATTTTATTTTACTATACACATACAAGTATTATGTTATAAGGATACAATATGTTTGCCTCTCTAATGTGCTATATGACAAAAGGGAGTTATGCTTGTACTAACTCCTGGGTTTTTAGATGTAGCAGAGAATTAGAGTAGCACAAGGCAGAATAACTCATCATGCACTCTCAAATTGGTCCTCATCTGCCCTTGTGGGCATTTGTCCATCCAAATCTTCATATTCTGCAAATGCTTGATCATATATGTCAGATCATGTGGTCTGGGCATCTTCACTCTACTTTACCTCAAACCTTGCATTTGAGACAAGTTACGTATTACCTGCATATTGCCATTTGTTGAACCTCCTTATTACAGTAACTACCCTGCTAGTTTCACTGTTATGGTGCATACACACGGTCAGATTTGTTGTCAGATATGAACGGTAATGATTTTAAAAATCGTTCAATCGTTCATATCTGAAAGAAAATCTGACATGTGGGCCTGCAACGATGAACGATGTGCGTTCCCGCATTTCAGATAACAATATCTGACATCGTCTGTGTTTGCAGTCAGATTTTGATGATTTCATTCATTTTAATACTGTCTGAAATCGTTCAATCGATCAAATTGTTGGTAAAATCGTTCAATCGTTAATCGTTTATATGACAGATCTGACAGTGTGTATGCACCATAAGTTTAATATTATTAAGGAAAGAAAGGTGATGTGTTTCATTATCCACTTATGGTTTTGTGCTACACAGCACAGCAAAGAAATACCTACTAAGTGTGCCCTATCACTGCAATTTTAATTCAATTATGTAGTGTATGTGACGGGCACATCTGTTAAACTGAATTTACATGTTTACTCAGAATTATTTGCACAGCAAGTTATGAGCTGGGAACACAATGACAGTGTTAAAACATCATTGAACTGCCTATTTTGTGTATTGCCACAAAAGGGGGCACTGTGAGCACAATAGACGTCTTCACACAGTGTAAAAATTGCAGGTGCATTGACAACAGTCATGAGCAGTGATGATATATATAGCTGTACTTATTCAGAGGATGCAGATGATCATGCACTTGCTTTGCCCTTTACACTATGTGTCTTGCATGAAGTGTTAAGGTAAATAAAACCCTCATTAACCCCTTCAATGCCATGCATGCGATTGTTAGGGAATCGATTATCTAATGTAATTCATTCCCATATTAAAATGAGGGCAATAAAATATGGTTAGCGTCATTTTAAACTCTCCATACCCCCAGCTATGACCAGCAAAATTGCATGGACATGTCTTGTTAGTCCCATCCAGATAAGTCATTGAGACAGCTGCCCCCTTCCTATTGCACATTATGGCAGCTTTTAGGGCTGTCTGTGCCTGCAGGAGAAATACAAATTATATAATTCCACCTATTTAAATGAAATCATGGTGACACTCCTGGCTGCAACGCAGAGTGAGATTTTCCGTTCCAAGCAGACGCCGGCGGTAATGAAAGATGACATCCAGTCATTCAAAAATGACCTCTTGACCCCCTTAGAGAGAGGAGTGGGGGGACACAGGGGGATATAATTTGTGTGTGACTGGGATTGTATACGGAAGCCTGCTATTGTTTAGCTAGCACAAAGAGGGGCCTTTTCTGAAGAGTTAAAGGATGAATGGAGTGTGCAAATAATTGTGTCATTCTGGGCGTTTAGCCATTGGAGGCTTCTTGATGACAAAGCTTTAATGGTTTAATACAGCAGTACCACTAAGGAGTAAAGGTGCACTCATTGTTTTAAGGAGGTAAATATGTAATTATTTACTCTTTAACTACAGCTACATGACTTTACTACGTATAGCTGCGCCTGTGTGTTTTATATTACTGTGTACTGAGCACACTTTCCTTTATCCTCAAAATGCAGAGAATGGTGCACAATTGCATCGCAGCCTACATCTATATTGTTATGTTACTGTTTTCTTTCACTTCCTTACCTGTGGTCTTTTTGGTGTTTTAGTTGTGCGTTATCTATGTTACATACACTTCAGTAAACAGTGGCTTTCTATTTGCTTCTATGAAGTTCTCTAGTGTTTTGTGAACTGTGCTTACCTACTTTACCTCAGCAACCTTGCACTGCTACAGTATCAACTACTGGAGCCAGTCAATCAAATCTAGGAAAATGGTGATATTGTTACTATCTACCCTCCCCCTCCACACTCCTCCCTCCCCTCCGCAACTTACCTCTGCTCCGTGGTCGCATCCTCCTTCAGCAGTGTGCTGCACAGGGCAGGCACGTCTCATCTCCCGGTCAACAACATTTTTCTTCACTGACTGATACTGGGAGGAGCCTTGCTGTGCCTGCTGGGACATCCCCGGATCACATCCACGCCTCCTCCCAGCATCAGTCAGTGAGGAGAGATGGAGGCGGCCGGGAGGGCAGATGTGCTTGCACTGAACAGCACACTGCTGATGAAGGAGGATGCAATCATGGCTGGCCTTGCACCATAGGTGCAGGGGGAGGGCCGGGCCCTGGAGATGGTCCGGGCCCCATAGCAGCCGCACCCCCTGCACCTATGGTAGTTACGCCAGTGGTAAATAGTGCACTGTCTGTAGCAGCGAATCTCAAAGTGTGTGTCACGACTTACTACTTAGCGAGTCACGCAGAAATGGGCCTTGTGTGTCACATTACATGACATCCGGGTCCTGGGCAAGTAAGTCTTCACAGTCCAGCTAATCAGCAGAGCAAGGGGTGGAGAGACTGATTTCACGCTCTAACCCTCCTACCCACCTGCCCTCCCCCACCACTGTCTGGACACAGGCTGCGTATGGGGTGGAGAGTGTGATTTCATGCTCTCTCCTCTCCCAAACGCGGTTGGCTGCAAATAGGTTAGCGTAAAAAAGGAGCTGCACCGAGTAGGTAGCCACCCGCCACAGGAGCAGCCCCAAAATTAGGGGTCTCTTAACATGCGCCTGCAACCAGGTCTCGAGAACCTAGCTTGTCTTGTGGATAATGCATTCCTGCCAGAGTCTGACAAAGGGGACCTTTTGAAAATGGGGTTCCAAACTCTTCTGACCATTTTTCACTCCGCACCTTTTATAGATATGTAACTCTTTGTTGACACCATAAATGAAGGCCCAAGTGACTTTAAAAACCTCGCAGCCTTAGAGAACTCACAATCTGCAGACCCATCACCCTCCACATGCCCAAAACAGAATTCTACACTTGCACTTGCACACAATGTCGCCGTGTTTACAACAGACAAATCTGCTTCCTTCCAACAATTCTCAGAGAGTTTGAATCTCAGGAAATGTTGCTTTCTCTCGATGAACAATAACGGAACGTTTATTAGAGGATGAAAATACTCTGTGGGTTTAACTGCTTAGATGTTAAGGAAGGGGGAATTAGGTAAAGCGGAAAATCATTTTGTAAAGTTATCTTATGAAAGAGATAAGTTAGACAATGTTTTTAGAGGCTTCAACACATTTTTTACATAAAAATAAATAAGCCAGTTTTACAAAAAAGCCTAGTGGATGAGCCTGAAAATATGTAGCAAGGCTAGAAATTCTTGACTTTGTTCCATCTGATTGGTTGCTCTGAGTTACAAATATAGAGGTATTTGACCCTCAGATATTTGCTTCAGGCTGGCTTTTCTTAAAGGACAACACCACTAAATATACCACCTCCTTTATGTTAGCCTTATTCAGTTGTTACATGCAGAAAGAGATTTGACCGGTCTAAATGCTAGTGATGACCATAGCCTTTGATTTATTCAGACAGTATCAAGGCACCCTCTAGTGGGCACCAATACAGAGTGACAAATCATACAGCAGTAAAAGAAAGAGAATAATGTACGTTTTGTTTTTCCAAATTATGATAAATTTGTTCTAATATGAAATACTATGTATTCAGTTTTTTCCTAGTGTGTAGCGTTCAATCTTTCCAGGAAATTAGCAATCATTGAAGAAACTAACTTTCCGTTATCACTGCCTTCTCTTCCTGCAGTTTCCAAACTTATTGTGTCTCCCTGATGACGATAAATGTCACCAATTAACTCCCTAACATGTTAAAATTGGTCTCATCATGTATGCTCTAAATTGTGAAATTTGATTCCAACTACTCTGGGTGGGCATAAATGGTTACTACAAAATGTTTAAGTACATACTCATTATTTTTTGTTTTGTAATTCCTTATATATTAAATTATCATTTTTTGTTTAATTTACCAGGTGGAATTACAGATTTAGTTTAAGATATCCCCAGTAGTGCATATTACACTGGTTAAGAAACCCTGTTTAGGGGGTGTATATATCAAACTGCAAAAAGCATTATCTATTAAAGGGTTTCATTGGCAATACTATAAGGTAGCTATCATCATCTCAGGACAGCAACATATTGATATACAGGCCCATTAAGCTGACCAATCATGGGGCAGCACATGTAGAACATCACTCTTTTTCAAATAGATGCAAGTATAGGAATTCATTAATCCTCTCAGCCCACGGCTGTCAAAAGTCATCATTATGGGAAAATTTGCAGAAACTGGTAATATGGATAGAAATACGTATGTAATCTGGCACATGAGTTCCGCAGGTCACAGAAATCAGGTATAACTTTTACATTTTGTGAAATTTAAACTTTTATCTAGATCTTCACTTTGTGGCAAATACCATTCTTTACACTGAGACACATTAAGTGATTTTCAACCTTTTTTTCAATCAGGACATACTGAACATGTTGCTAAAATTGGAAAAATTAATATTAAAATTGTGTTTAAGAGTGCAATCGATACAATTATATTAATTGTGTTTTCTAATTAGGAATTTTTCCATGTCCAATAAGTTTTAAAAAATAAAAAAAATAAACTAAATTCATAAGATACTAAATTACTAAAATGCAGGTAGGGCATCACGGGAAAATTCATTCTCTTTTTAGTTGAAGCATTCTCCTTTTTAGTTGAAGAATATTTCAAGTTCAAGATCCAGACCCGGTGCCCCCTCTTCCTCTGCCGGACCTAGACTCCCAAACCCCACCCCCAGCAGTGCCCGTACCTCGGTCCTGCAAAAGCTGACAGGTTCACTTGTTGGAAATATTGTTTTTCAGGTTTGTAGTTCCAGCAGATGCACTGAGACTACAAACAACCTATTTGCCTAACCAGTGGAGTGGTTTTATTGGTGTTATATGAGGTACAGCCTTACTCACTGTTATACACTGGTTTGATTGAGCAAAGTGATATACAACTCATCAGCCAGAGAGTGTATCTGGTGACCGGGTAGCAGTACAGGGATGCTGGAAGGCATTGTGGGTGGTGGTAATTCTAGGGTCTCTGTGGAGCTAAGTGGGAGACTACTGTGACACTCAACACAGTGACCAGATAGCGCCAACATGCGCAGTAACTAAGTCTACAGATCATCTTGGAACAGGGAATGAAACCACCCTGGATGAGGAAAATGGAGTGTGCACAGTAGTGCTCTCCACTTTCAAACTCACCTTGACCCCACCCCACCCCATCCGTGGAGCTGACACAGACGCGGGAAGTGAAACCCCAGCCTCCCTGTCTCTCTACAGAGTACAGGAGGCAGGCTAGGAAAAAACTCCAGTGTCAGCTTTGCAGACCCTGCTACTGCACAATGTGCCATAGCACACTAGTTCAAAACCGCTGCTCGAGTCCCATGGGTCTTAGGCCAAGGTGTTGTAAATATCACTTGAGCACCAAATTGTAATTCCACACATTAATATATCATTCAATTAAATTATTTTAAATAAAATATAGGAGTAGGAAGAATTACAAATGGTTAGTGGGGGGGGGAAGATGTTACAGATATATTCTACTTGACATTATCTAAAAAGAAAAAATGAAGAGTGTAAACAGTGTTAGTATTAGAAGCCAACTTGGATATCTGTGACCTGTAACAGCCTACAGTCTTTTATATGGCCACAGAACCCTTTAATAGTTTTTTAACTTCTAATAACTATATCATTTACAGTAGGGAGTGCATTATCCCATATATAATCATGTCCAGTGGTAGTAGCTTAATTAGCAATCAATGGGCACCATAGCAAAATTTCACTGGAGCCCTCACACTCCAGTTTCTACACCCAAGGAGAACTAATTACCTCTCTGGAGGTCCTCACTCTGCTCATCTGAGAAGCATGGGGGCTAATGAATGCATCCTTTGGGCTTTCACATACGCTGTAATGTAGAGTTTTATGTCTGTAAAACGTCTTATGAGTATATCATGATGGGTATGTGTAGTGATCTTTTTATGTATACAGTGTAATAGACTTTTATTGTACCATGTCCACTTGTCAGGTCATGCTATGACAAGGTAGTGACCACTGCGTATACAAAGTGTAACATATTTGTTTTATGGTTATGCCCAGTGTTCACACCATCTAATGTAGACACTGTGAACTGTATTTGCATAGAATGTAATACATACTTCTCAACATTGATGCATGCACACAAAAACAGTCACGCAAAAGATCTAGCCATGTGCCACCCAAAAAGTCCAGTTTTGAAAAACCATTGTCATAGAAGGTATGCAGGGCCAACAAGGGCCTGGGTTCTGGGGGCATGGCCAAACAAAAAATAAAAAAAAAACACTGTGTGCCGCAAAGAAGGACATTTGGACCCAAGCCCTTCCAATATGCTCAAGCCCAGGTAATTAGTACCCACCCTCTCTCTTGGCGCCCCTGAAGGTCCATCCCTTTCAAAGTCTATGATTTACTGTAGGACTTCCAACTGAAACCTGGACAGCGGGAGGTATGGTGTACTGGGAACATATTATGATCATGTCCACTGAAAAGATTATATGTTGGCTATTTGATGTGTTCTGTATCTGCATAGACAGCAATAGAATAATCATATGTGATGTCCTATGGGATAAGTTTACTACCCTGTATTCTATGTCTGTATAGAGATTAATAGACTTATATTATGCTTATGTCCAATGGAGAGGTCCTGTTGGATAGGTTTAGTGTTTGCATAGAGTGTTTTTTATTATTTTATCTGAATTGTAATATGGTAACGGATTAGTTATGCCAGTATACAGTGTAACAGAATTGTGTTTTGTTTATGTCCAGGTTATATATCATGTTGGAGGGTGCTGTGTCTTATAGACAATTACACAAGGACAGCCAATATTTTTCTGTTTTGGCAAACTATGTACTGAGGGTTATTAATTAGGTCCTTAAATGTTCAGCAGAGGTTACATTTCAATGAGAATGTTCCATAGGTTCCCTTTCCCCTGCCTCTCAGTTGTAAAATGATTGCTCCTTTACATAACTATGTTTTCTATAGCACAATGAAAATTAGTGAATTATAATGGAAACTACTCCAAATAAATCATTGATATAAAGGTTGTTCTGGCAGCATCTGCAAATTGTGTAATTTTACTAACTCTAAACATCTTACTGCGGATAAAATGTATTCAGCCTCTTCTTCAAAAAAAATCTTTTTTTTTTCATAACGTCAGTTGCTCTATAATGCCATCGCTGAAATGATTTTACTTAATAAAAACGGTTGCCATAGAAATTCCATTTCTCTCTCTCTCTCTCTGCTGCATCTGTCTCTCCTTATTTTTATCAAATCGTTCCGCAGAAGTCTCTCTCTCTTTTTTATATAAATGCAATAACCATTTCTCTGATAACACAGCCCATAAAAATGATTGCAATTCTAGTATACATATTTGTTTTTCTTTCCTTTTTTTTCGTTCTTTTGCAAATGCAGCTAAATTCTACTGCCTAGTAACACATCTGCCTCAGTGTAAGATATACCTTTTCTGCATTCTTATTCAGATTGCCAATTTTACTGTTTTGCTGCCAGTCTCAGGGTTAAAAGTGGTGAGAAAAGAAATGAGGCCCTCAGAAAGCACAGAAGCAGGATATAATACAGCAGGACTAGCAAGTTGCAACTATGTAACTAAACCATATTGCTCTGTGATGCCTAGAGGGATAGGCAGAGCTTGGCATCAATGGCGCACCATTGCCTATGCCATTACTAGCCAAAAATATGAAAAGATAGTAAACAGGAAAGGACTACATAAACAGGAATGGACTACATAAACAGGAAAGGACTACATAAACAGGAAAGGACTACATTTAAAGTAGTAGAGCCAATTAGAGGCCCAGTTAATGCATTTTGTACCAACAGACCTGTTTCTTTTCTGCCATATGTTTAGGTAAACCCGTTGTATACTCACAATGGCTGCAACCATATTTTGAGCAGAATCATCAGTTTACTAGGATGTATTAATATAACTTATAAGTATGATTTCCAGTATAAAGTGATGTTTTTGGGAGAATTCTGTGTTCATTATTTTGTTGCTTTTTTACATGCAAAAACATTGAAACTGAAAGAATTTGGTATTATCTTGTTTTTATTCTAAACAGGGGGAGAGTGTTAAGGTACAGGGTATAGGGGTGGGCACAGGTTGCCTTAGAAGAGGGTAAAAGCGAGAGGGAAGATGGCCCAAGGGGAGAGTGTTCCAGGATGTAAAAGCTGGGTACACATTAGACGATGTGTACGCAGCACAACATCGCCAGCGTCGGGACCCGGCATGCGGCAAGTGCATGTAGACTTGCCAATGCCGAGTCTGACGGGGGTTAGGGACGTGTAATGCTGCATTGTGCAGCATGACATTGTTAGCGACATCCTACTGCAGGGCCGACGGGTTATGTCGCTAACGACCCGTGGAAGAACGCATATCATGGATGCACCATAGATGATGTACCCGATATGTCGCTCCGATCCGTGGGATTGGACAACATATTGTCTAGTACCCACAGGGCCGCCATCAGGGGGGGACTGCCGGGCCTGTAGTCCCGGGCCCAGACATTCTGGGGGCCCGCCCACACCTCCTAACGCCTGTCCACTACTTCCCCCCTGCTAAACTTACGTTCACTGACAGTCCCGGTCGGGGGTCCGCGGCCGCCAGCGCCCACTCCTATATCCTCTCACTATCTCTCTGACTGCCCGACGCTGCTGCCGTGTATGTGGCTGGCTGTGGGAGACAGGCAGAGTGGATGCCCCCAGCTTGCTCTGTGCTGCCAGCCTATAGCACAATCGAGCAGCCGGGAGCATCCTCTCTGCCTGCCTCCCACAAGCAGCCGCAAACACGACAGCAGCGGCGGTCGGTTGGAGAGGTAGGGAGGTGATATAGTACCTGGCACAGGTGGCCGCGCGCTGGTAGTAGCGGACCACCGGCCGAGCCTGTCAGTGAGTGTAAATTTGGCAGGGGAAAAGTAGTGGTTGGGTGGCTTCGTTGTGAGGAGGGAGGGAGATTACTGGGGGGTGTTTGCTGTGAGTTGAGGCTCTGTATAATGGGGGCTGGGGGGGCCCTACCTATTTGGTCCGTTCCGGGCCCCACAATTTCTGAAGGCGGCCCTGAGTACCCAGCATAAGGGATAAGGAAGAGGGTCCGACTCACTGTTATTTGGTAGTTGATCCATACTTGCCGACTTTCAGCTCGGGGGGGCATGTCCCAGCAGAAAGAGGGCATGACGTGGTGATGATGCAGCATTGGGGGGCAGAGCATAGGGCGTGATAATTTTTCTAGACCTGACTACAACCACAGTGATATTATACCTCACATCTTGTCATTAGGCCACTATCCCTAAACAATTGTATTGTGAGAACTTTAACGCACCTTCAGTAGACTTACAGGATGAAAGAGATTATGGGGTAGAGAAAGCAAATAAGGATACTGAACTAAGTCATAATATCTGCAAACAGACTTAGGCCGGTATGTACTAACCTTGCGGTGTACATTCTGCCAGTCACCGCAAAATTACTAACCACATATGTACTAATACATGCGATTAGGATCGCAAAGGACAGCTCTTACGATAAGAGCTGCCCTTTGAAAAGCTGCCGAGGCTGGGTGAGGGGGCCTACGTGTGTCTCCTACCCCTCCTAGCCCCGGGAGCTTCTTGCTGGTGACCTCTGCAGGAAGTCCCGGGCTCCTCCTCCTCCTCTCTGCACCCTGAAGAAGAATAGGAGAAGGAGGCGGGGGACTCACGAGGAGCACGGGCAGGCACGCAGTGCTGGGTGACTGCGAAGCTGCGAAGCGTCGGGGAGTGGGATGCAGTAAGAAGCCCATAGGCTTCTAAGGGGTAATGCCAGAAAAACCTGGCGTTACCCTCCACGTCGAAGATTGGGTGGCCTGGGCTTAGAACATATGAAAATGCGGTAAAAACTCCAAAAATTGGGTTTTTACCGCATTTTTACTTTAGCACATACCGGCCTTATTATTTCTGCCACCAACAGTAAAAGATTTCTGTCTTTCAGAACGTAGACCTTTTTAAATTTACTAACTACAATGTCCAAGTATATATTATGCATTTTCCTTAGTTGTTGTGCGAACAAACGGGATATTTCTAAAAACTGGTTTATGGGCAAAAAAGTTGTTGCTCATAACCAAAGCTACTTTAAGGATTTGGGGCACATAGAGCAAAGGCCAGATTTATAAGCACCCTCCATATGGGCCACAGCTCCAATTATTTACACACAAGGCTGTAAGTAGTGCGTATTTTCTTTTAATTAGTGTCTGTTCTGTTGATAAGTCAGACCAACTAACATTTTGGTGATACACAAGTAGGAACCCACTCTCCACAGTTTGTTGTGTTCTATTTCTTAACACTGAAAATCTTCAATTCACATTCCTAATCCACCTAAATTAACAGTAATAATAATAACACTCATGTCATGTTATATCATTGTCTTGGTGTTAGGTTTCAAAATTATGGAATCTCTCTACTGTAAAATATGCTTTTAATGAGCATAATAAAGATCCATGTTCGAGGTAATATAACCATCACTTGTCAAGGGAAACATTTGTCCAAATATAATAAAAATTGTACTTATAAAATATTAATGCTAAAATATAAATTGTCTATATAATTTGTAAAGGAGTCTAACATAGCACCACTTTTGCTTGCTACTAACTCTATGTTAAATACAGGTTGGTATTTGATTTTACTGCAAACCACCTGCAGTCATTTACTGAAAATTTCATACACACAACAATGATAATGAATCCTCTGGGTCACTGTGATGAGCAGTGGTCATTTTTAAATATAATTTAGTATATTTGAGTGATGGTGTTCCAAAGTACTTTATCCAAATAATACCAAGGGGCGGTGTATTATAAGAAGAAATGTGCTAAAAACAGTAGGGAAAACTGATGTACTGTACATCATTTCTCGATATGTACTAAGGAGAAGATGTGCCTCTGAAAACAGTAAGGCAGGCAGCTCCTATCAGATGCACCATAGGCAACTATAACAGATTACACACACCAGACATTATCAAGATAATTTTTACTTACCAATTCAGCAAATGATCCAGTGCTAATATCGCCATCATCAGCTGCCGATAACTGCTTGGGAACTGTTGTCAATTATAAATGTATAATCTATATCCAGTGGAGGCTCCAGGGGTGTGGCTACAGTGCAGTTCAAAATTCACACCAACTGCCATTTCAAACGCTGCCAATCATCGCCGGCCGCGATTCCCTGGCAGTTGGTGTGACTCATCTGTTTGAAATTCGGACTGTTCTGCAGCCCCACCTCTGGAGCCTCCAGTGTCTATATCTATATAAATAATCTATATAAAGTTTTTTCAAAAATGTTTTTTTAAATGATGTCATTGTTCCTTCCACCAGCAGTAGGGTACTTGTCTGACAGAACAGAGGTGAGGATTTACTCGCACATGCACTGTAGTTTCACCATCAGCGCTACACATCTCTGTTGATTTTGCTGGATGGGTGAGTTTTCTCTCACCGTCTTCAGCATAGAAGTTAAAAGCACATTCTGCAGTAAACGTTTCCAGCTTTGCAACGATAATCGGTGAAGCAGGTGCAAAATATGGTCAGCAATATATGCATTTTTAGTACATTTACCCCAAGCCCCATGTATTTTAGATTCCCCACCTGTTCTCTTCTGTAATCAAAGGTTACTTTCAGTAGTTGTCTTACTGTGCAGTTGTCTGAAAAATTACATGTAAGAGTTACAAACACTGATAATTACACACAGTGTGTAATATATAGTGCGCATGTTTTTTCCATAGAGAATTAAATTAACCAATGGGAATTATGTCTAATATATAGGACAATGGAAGTTGCGATAAGGAGCGTACCTTGCATGTTTTCGCACTGTCCATTGTCTGGAACAGAACAACAGTAAAATGGGGCAATGCAGAGTGGTACACATTTCTATTGCATATACACTAATGACTGAAAATTCATAACTGTGTTAGAACAGGGCGTTCTCTTGTAGGCACTGTACAGTGAAGGCACGTTTGCTGTGCCTTCATGGCCTATCATAATGGACCTTGAGAATTTTGTCCTTTTGCATCATTATGAAACTGATCTTATTGCAACTAATGGCTACGGGATGCCGCCGCTTGGGATGCCGGCGGTCAAAAACCCAACGTGGGCATCCCAATGTTAGAGTTAGGCACTAGGGGGAGGTTAAGGTTAGTGCCTAACATTAACCTCCCCCTAGTGCCTAACTCTAACACTAACCCTCCCCCTAACCCTGCTACTTACCTTCGGGATACCGGCGGTCGGGATGCTGGCGCCGGGATTCTCAGCATCGGCATCTCCTTTGCCGGGATTTTGACCGTATCCCATAAAACCATTGCTTTCATTTTTTATATAAGAAAAATAGCATTTAAAATCTGTTTCTGTCCCGCTTTCTACATAGATACCCTGTAATACCATATAACTGTTTTCATAAATGTCTTCCATTGTACTACAGATTCCAGCATGATTAGTCTAAAGCTACTGCTGATCTATATACTTTATATATATATATATATATATATATATACATATATATATATATATATATATATAAAGCAATGTCGGGTAGTACTAAATGAATAGCACTGAACCACACAGGTCACTCAAATATATATATATATATATATATATATTTAGATATCTATCTATATACCGTATGTGTATATGTATATATCTACTATATAAAAGCAAAAATTTGTCTTTCTATACAAATCCACAGTTTACAAGCCAAGATTGTGAAATTTTACATACAATTTTTGCTGGACGCTCATTGTGGGGCCTTGCACTCAGTACTGCTGTATGCTGCCTCCAGTGGTGATATTTAAGAACCTTCTTATCTCTACTATTTATACTATTTCTGTCCTTCTGTCTAGGGATGTACATCGGAAGCCCACCATCATATGATGCCAGTGCTTCCACCATTTAATCTTTCGATGCAGCACAGCACAATAGTCAGGCTCATGAGCACATACGGCGGCACTCTGGTATAAAACAAGCACACAGGCACAGCATATCTGCTTCGACGTTTCGATGCTTTAATGCATCATCATCAAGATATATATATATATATATACATTTATATATATATATATATATATATATATACATATGTCGTATATATGTTGTATGCAATTTCACAGTTCGAAATAGTGATATCTTTCTTGATACTGTTAAAAGATAGCTTAGTTCTATATAACTAATTATTACATTATTTAAATCCTTTCCTGCAAAACGTTGAGACCACTTGTAATTGAATCAGGCAGTGGGGGAGAATGTAATGTGATATGACTATGAGTTATTTTATACCCTGTTGCAATGCATATAAAACAATACCTCTTGTCTGTGGCTGCAGGTGTCCTTCTTATCTGCCAAATACTTGTGACTCCCGAATGTATTATTTGTAACTTTCAGGCATGACCTTGTGTCTTCAAGGCAAGGGGCACCTAGATTGTCAGCTCTTTGCTTGTAATTTAGCAATGAGATAATTGACAAATCTTGCATTGTGTTAAATGGCACGTAAACCAGTAAAAACAAGTGTTTAACATGCTATGATGCAGGATTTGAGAAAACAACATAGTATAACGCAATGTAAAGCAAATGCATAAAGCTGTATATGTGTATGTATCCATACACCAGTCGAATTGCATGTTTATATTGTTCACATATGTATACTTCACATCATAGAAAAATGCTTGATGCATTCACAATGAAGTGGTATGTGAAAGTCAGAATATAAAATATTCAGTCAGAGTAATGCATTTTCTGAATAGTAGATGTGCCCCTTGGATTACAGGCCATTCCATTAGCGTATCCATTAGAACATGTTACCAAGCTTCTCTGTTCTATTACATTCCAGATCCCAGCTTAACCCCTTCATGCCAGACAACCCAGGTGGTGCACACATGCTAAATACAACAGTTAATTTCTTCTCACAATCATTTCATTAGATCCATTTTTATATTTCACATTTTACATATTTTTATATTTGTATGATAAAATAAATGCACAATGGACAACTGTAAACAACTCATAATCTCAAGTTTTGAAAATGTGTCTCATTATTTTTATACCTGACATAAATACTTTTAGTTTACAGTACCACATCACATATACTCCATTAGCATGGGTGTATCTACCCCTAGGCCAGGATGACACTCGCCAGGAGCACCTGCCAAGGGAGGGGCGCCGCCTGGCAGCGCCACCCACGGCCAAGGGATAGAATCACATAGTAGTTCAGACAGAACTACTTTCAGATTTCGGATCTCCTATCACAGTGCAGGGTCATCATGGGAGGCTGGAGCTGTAGTCTGACACAGGCACTCAGCTCACTGCCAGAGGCCACAACCTGGTGATTGAAAAACTACACTTCACAGATGCCTATGGGTGCCGCAGCTCACTGCTGTCTGATCCTGTTGCCTGGCTCGCAGGGGACTGGCTTAGGGGGTGTCCGGCTCCGCTCATCGTAGGAGGCTGCAGGCGGAGGAGGGCATGACTGGGACAGCTGAGAAGGAAGGGAACAAAGGTAGCTTCCAGGTACCAACCCTGGGGCATGATGTGATGGGATAACGGGGATTGAAGGAATTGGGGGGAAGGTGTCTGCGGCTGTCTGTTTGCCAGGTTGTATTTCTCCCCATGTATGCATTATACACCCCCTCCTCATTGACTGCTGCTCTCTCCTGGGGAGCTTTATTCATCCCCATGTAGGTACTATACCACCATCTTTTCCTCTCCTCACTGACTGCTGTTTCCTTCTGGCGGCTTAATCCCGCCCCATGTATGTATTATTCCCCTCCTCCTCGCTGACTGCTGCTGGGGGGGCTATATTCCTCTCTCTGTGTGGCATAATGTAAATAAGGGGCTCTAGTGTATGGCGTAACATGACTAAGGGATAATACTGTGCCTGCTCTGCACAATGTCGGGATGAGCTACAGCGCCGTGATGGAGAGGCGACGGTTGGCCCTTGCAGGGTTGAGAACACTGCTGCTGGGTCCTCCCACTGTCATGGCCACACATACACACACTCTTTCTTTTCTCTCGAGGGGGGCCCCTCAGACATCGTTGTACTGGGCCCCAAGGCTTCTGTTGCCGGCCCTGGCTTTTCCAGGGGCGCTTGGACCCCTAGACTCCCGCTCCCCTCTATTAGTGCAGTTGTTTGTATTCCAGTTGTTTGTATTCCACAAATAGTGGAGGTTTTTAGGGATTGTGACATACAAATGTAAGGGTATGGTCCAGGGTTATGTTTCCCAACTACAGTCATCATGGCCACTAACAGTACATATTTACAGACCACCTAGCTGGGCACAGGTGTATGACCAACTGTCACGTTTTAAAGATGCAAAAGTGTGATGCTAATTATGTAAGTTGTCAGATTGTGAATATCTGTAAAACATGCACTCTAAGGTGATGATTTGGTGCATCAGGCCAAATTTTGCCCTGATTTTTCCTCTATTCTTGGGATGTCAGTTAAACATGATGTGGCCAAATCAGCTTGTGACCTGGACAGTTGGATGGGATGTGTCTTGGTACATGTAACAAAATGTAATGTGTCCTGATTTTTCCAATCAGAAATGTTAGAAGATAAGTTACAATTAGAGTTGTGCGCGAACCCCCATGTTTTGGTTTTGGTTCATCATCATGTTTTGGTTTTCTCAAAACCACTCTCCAGCAGGGGCCCAGGTATAGACAAGACCAGCACACTCTTATATAGAAATCAATGATTTTAGCTCCATAAGTTTATCCTTCTCGTAAAGGAAACAGTATATAACATACAGCAGCATGTTTTTAGAATCTTCAGCATATCATACAATACATGAATTATCATCCCTGGGTTTTCACCATCCTACCCAGTTGCAGATCCCAACAGCTGTTTCGGCTATTAAACTGTCTTCAGGGGAATATCAACCTTATAATGCTGGTGCAGCCTATATATACTAACCTAATAAACTAAATAGCACTCACCTGTCTGGTCATCAAGGGACCAATCACGCCCATTGGAACATGTGGACGCGTGCAGCTGAACCCGGACATGTGGCCACACACCAAAGATATCCACCGGAAGTGATGCCAGCTGTATATCAACAGCATCCGTGCTACCCAGCAACCAGGATACGCGGACACACACTGAAGACGTCCTGCGGATGTGACCTTGGCGGCATATCAGTAGCATCAGTGTTACCCCAGCAACCGCATCAGCATGCCACAATCCCAAAGGTAACGTGATCTATCACCATGACAACCAGCATATACACCAATACAAAAATATATACAACTGAATATATAGAAATCTAATACTAATAACTAGATATTTGAGCAATGATCAAATAGAGGACCAAAAGTTCTAGTGCATAACACCTAGACAAACAAGAGTCCAGGTGTGCAATAGTGTGTAATGAACTATCATATAGGGTATCAATATATACCCTTGTAAATGCACATCATACACAATGAAGGTCACATAGATCTGGCCACAAAATATCAACTAATTTGACATCCAAAATATAATTGCATACCAAATTAAAAATCAAAAATCACATATCAACAAGTATAACATATATGCGTGGAACATGATATCAGGGAAAAATATCCAGTTACCCACATATAATAAGGTAAACATATTACATTGCCACTTTACATTATAGCAATACAGTGTCAATCCATTACAAAAAACACGAAAATGAAAGCTCTTCATTTAGTCCATCAGGCACCATTGCCTTGAGTTTATAGATCCAGTGGCATTCTTGCATGAGCAGCACTAAGGGCAAAATGTCTCGCCACTGGAGGGGTATTTACCTCTATAATCGTAATGGTTTTTTTAATCGATGCATCACAATTTTTTCCTCAACCATACGAATGGTTTTACCCACATATACCTTCCTGCATGGGCAGGTAATTGATATTCAGTGCCTTGTGTGGGGTGTGTAAAAGTATTCCCAGTATGCATAACTCTGCAGTTGACACAACACCCACATTTAAAGGCACCAGATTGGAGACTCAACCAGTTAGCACTCGCCACCACTCTAGGGCTAATATCGGAGTATGTGACTCTCTCCTTTAAATTCCAAACACATTTATAACAAAACAGTGGGGTAGGTTCACAAAATTTGCTCATCTTGGGATCTGTTTGTATGATATGCCAGTACTTTAAAATAGCCTACCTGACCATTCTGGATGTAATGGAGTATGTACTTGCAAACACCAAGCGTTCAACATCATTTCCACGAGTGTGTGGTTCCAGTAGGTCTTTATGATCACAGTCAAAACAATGTTGAATTGCCTCTTTCACCTCAGCTGGATCATAGCCTCGTTTGATAAAGTTCCGCACCATTTGTTCAAGGGCCCCTGGTAGTTTTTCTTTTTCTGAGGTGATACGCACAACTCTGATGAGTTGAGAAAACGGTAGACCCTTCTTTAAGGGTTTAGGATGAAAACTCGTAGCCAAAAGTAAAGTGTTTTTATCAGTGGGTTTTTTATAAAGTTCAGTGGTAAATGACCCATCCTTAATGCTCACAGACACATCCAAAAACTCGACTTTGTTGACACTGTAATTGCAGGTAAATTTAATGGACCCAGGTTTACAATTCAACAGATTCACAAATTCAATGAGGGCCAGTTCTCTGCTAGTCCAAAGTAAAAACAAATCATCAATAAATCGCACATAAATAAGTTGGCATATGATGGGGCCATGTTGGACCCCAACGCAGTCCCAATAAGCTGTAAATAAAAAGAATTGTCAAATAATTTTTTTTTTGTGTAAAATAACATCAATTATTAATAACAATAATAACAAAAATTCAATAGGCGGACCTCCATATTTATGACTAGTACTGACAGCATTTTTCACATCACATAAACCCTCTTCATGTTTGATGTTGGTATACAAGCTGGTGACATCCAAAGTTACCCGAATGCAACCCTCTGGTGGTGGACCAACATTAGATAATTTTAACAAAAAATCCAAAGTGTCTTTAATAAAAACGGGAGTATCTTGGACTATGGGTTGTAAATAGTAATCCACATATTGGGATAAAGTTTGACCCAGGGACCTCATAGAAGAGATAATAGGTCTTCCAGGTGGGTGAGACAATTGTTTGTAAATTTTAGGCAAAATGTAGAGCAGCGGGATCCTAGCATAAACCTGAATCAAAAATTTTACTGTCTGCTCATCTAACCACCCATTAGAAAACCCAAGATGGATAATTGAATCTATTTCATTTTTTGTACCTCTCAGTAGGGTACAATTTGAGTTGTTTATAGCAACCCGGCTCAGATACCTGCCTCAAAACCTCATTGACATAATACGATCTATTCAATACCACAATCTCCTCGCCCTTGTTGGCGGGGCGGATAATGATATTCGTATTTAATGGCTGCCGTTTCACTCTTAGATAGATTAGAATTGTGAATACGGGCCTTACGTAGATGGGGAATCGTATCTCTTCTGACCAGATGCATAAAGGTCTCAATCGAGGCGTTGGACTAAGGTGGATCAAAGTACTTGATTCCTTAAAGGGTGACCTGTATTATGTCTCATTCACTCTTTTACTAAAGAAATTCTTCAAGCGTAATTGTCTATGAAATTTATAAAGTTCAATCTCAAAATCATAAACCTTCTGTTTCTGGGTTTGTACGAATTACATATATATGTACATGAGTTATAAGGATTTGTTGTCTCTGGTGGGCACCGATGCAATTAGTAACTATGGGGTCTATTCATGATGTCAATTATCGTACCCCAATAATTAACGTTCTAACTCGATGTGAGTGCTGGAACAATTCATCATTGGTCCGGTGCGGAGACAGCTGATCTGAAAATCAGCTGTCTTCCCGAAGTGTTTTGCTGCTCCTTTCAGAGCAGTGAGACAAGTGTGCATGCGTGACCTCTGGCAGAAGGAGTAGGAGAGGCGGTGGAGGGATCCAAAAGGGTCCCTCTTCGCAACCCAGCAGAGCATGTTGCGAGCCCAGATGGCGAATGCTCCCGCGTCAAGCTCCGAAAATATTTTTATATGAATTCTGTCCCCATACTAGTGTATGGGGACAGCGGGCCATTCCATGAGAGGAGCAGGAGATATCTGTGATTTTACCTTCTTGATGAATGGCCAGATAACTTAATTTCTACAATTGCAGGTGAAAATGTTAATTTCACCTGCTTTTGTAGAAATTAAGTGATAATGATTGGCCCCATATGTGATATGCAAGTGCTGGGTATTTGGATTTCTGTAAAAAAATATATATATATTGCTCTCGAAAGGCAGCACTCCCAATATTCATGTATTAACTGCCGGTGCCCTCGTGGGTATCCCCAAATAGTGGATCCAATAAATAAATGGGCAATAGGCGGCACTCGATATAGAACATCCAAGACACAGCAAATAAATATTTCAACGTTTCAAGACTACTTTATTGTCTCGTCATCAGGATAAAAAATGTTACTAACCGCCTCCACCGTCACCACGTGTACTGCCGGGGAGTGGGACCACCGGGAGATGCTCCAGTACAACATCATCATAGGCAGCCTACTACCGTAGTAACCATCTTAAACAAAAAAAGTGTCATGTTTGCTAACAATAATTGCCACAGACAGACCATGTATCTCCAGCCATCATATAAAGGTATAAACATATACAATGTAATCTAATATATACAATATACAAAAACATCAGGCCACTATACTCAAAATATAGAGCTGCAAAAAATATATACACAGACAAGAACTTGCATATATTACAATGAATGAACAAGTATCAATACAATACAATACAGTACTCACTGACCTGAACGGTTTACCATACACAATATACCAACAGATCATCCCAACAGACCCTCAGATAAAGCAATGAAGGCCCATACTCTTGTTAAGTCCTTTTGGTGATAAAGTATCTAACTTGTGTATACATTGCGCTTCACAACGCAAAAGTTTACCAGCATGATCACCCTGACGTATATACGTACCCGACTCTATATACAGTTAATATTTTCTGCTGATCAGCCCCTGAGTGCCACTTGTTACATTTCTCTAACAAGATTTTCTAAGGTAGGCACTTGGGCACATTGTCTTTTTTTACAGAGTGCTGGGTCTTGGACTTAAATATATATAATTGCACATCATCATGGATATGCAGGTATGGGCTACACTGGCCAGAGAAAAATGTCTAGATAAAGTTCTGAGTGAGGAATAACCACGGCCAACTCGCATAGGAGTCCTTTTTACACAGAGTCACACTCAGTCGCATATAGATGTATAAATGTCACATACCAAATTGATAAGTGTAAGCTAATAATGTAGGTGTGTTGCTTCTATGTGCTTTAATTATGCAAATAAGACACACATTTTGAGCGAAAAAGACGCTTGGTGTGGCTGAGTTGCACATCACCTGAGGAGCTATTTGGCTCGACTGAAGCAACAGTAAGAAAGGACACATATGTGTGTATGTATATATATATATATATATATATATATATGTACTGTAAAAATAACCACACAGATCACTGAAGGCACTCGGGGACTGATACACCAAAATGTAATCACCAACGCAGTCTGGTATGTAGACAATCTCCTTTACCAAGACATCTTGATGAAGAAGCAGGTGCCTCCAGTATGTGCAGTCAGGGCCGGCCCCAGGCATAATAGGCAAATGCCTTGGGGCACCTGGAATGCCTAGGGGCATCTCAAGCTTTGGGTGGTAGTTTTTTTTTTCCGTTCAACTGGCTCTGGCACTGATCGCTATCTCAGTGAGCCGAGCCAGTCAGCAGGAGAGGTCAGGAGGCTGTAGCAGGATGACCACAGAGTGGTGACTCCCACAGGCAGAGAGCGTTTTACTTTCACTTTCTGCTTAGCACTGTTAGTCACAGCAAGATAAGCCATGCAACTCTGGTGGAGCTGCAAGACCCTGCCCCAGCCATTTAGGACTAAAGTAAGAGCTTGGTGAGGGGGGGCAGATACAGATGGGAAGTAGGGGCTCAGGGGGCTGATGACAATGCTATGAGAGTGGGAGGCAGATACATATGGGGAGTTGGGGCTCAAAGGGCTGATGACACTTATGGGGAGGAGGCGGAGGCAGAGACATGGGGGTGTGGGAGATTAGAGTTGATGACAGTGCTATTGGGGGGGGGCACATGAGGCAGACACACATGGGGAGTGGCCAGGGCCCGATCTACAATTACGCATGGTATGCAGCCAAGGAGGGAGTGCTGGCTGCGACCATGCTAATTTATTATATAATACAACAAGGCAGCTAGCAGCAGACTGTCACTGTGACACAGCTGCACCGCACTTGTAATGGGCCCCTTTGTAGGGAGCAACGTGATGTCATGCCGCCACATGGCAGCGCAGTGTGCATACAGTGCTGGGGCTGGACACCGCAGTGGGGGAGAGGGGGACAAGAGCCACTGCCCGTGTTTGGGGAAGGATATAGGTGCTCGCGGTCATCTTCATGTTCCTCCCGGGACATCCGTCACCATCATTAATCAAGTACCTCCTGGCCCTGGGATGGCTGGCCTGCTGATAAGTTGTTAACAAACAGTCAGTGTGTCAGTGACACACTGACAGTGTGTTGCAGTAACAGATGTGTCTGAGTCTGACTTAGAGGCACTGGGCTTATAATGGTGTGGTTTTACTTTTATATATTACCCATCTGTGACAATGTCTGACTGCCGTGTGTGAGACAATCTGTGACTGCTGTGTGTGAGACAATCTGTGACTGTTGTGTGTGAGAGAATGGGTGACTGCTGTGTGTGAGAGAGAATGGGTAACTGCTGTATGATTGTGAGAGAATGGTAGACTGCTGTGTGCATGTGAGAGAGAATGGTGACTGTTGTGTGTGCATGTGAGAGAGAATGGGTCACTGCTGTGTGTGCATGTGAGAGAGAATGGGTGACTGCTGTGTGTGTGTGTGAGAGAGAGAGAGAGAGAGAGAGAGAGAGAGAGAGAGAGAGAGAGAGAGAGAGAGAGAGAGAGAATGGGTGACTGATGTGTGTGCATGTGAGAGAGAGAATGGGTGACTGCTGTTGGTATGTGAGACAACTAATGATGTGTGTGTGTGTGTGTGTGTGTGTGTGTGTGTGTGTGTGTGTGTGTGTGTGTGTGTGTGTGTGTGTGTGTGTGTGTGTGTGAGACAATGGGTGACTTCCATACACCTACGTAGTAGCCATATCTATCCTCAGTAAAAAAAAAAAAAAAGGCGGGTAGCTGCTTTGAGCAAGGGGTGGATAAATGCTGCGCCGCATCTGTTCACTGGAGAGAGGGACTGGGAGCATGGCCAGCAGCTCCCAGAGTGCTGGGCATGCAACCAGCATGAAAAAAATGGCTGGTGGGTATGGCTTTACTCACGAGATCATGCCGCTTGAATCTTTTTGGGTGCGCGCCTTAGGCGAGCGCAACAATACACCTAGTGGTGCCAGTTAATATATTTGCTTACCAAAAAAAATTGGCTATAGCCGACCCTGGAAGTGGTGGCTCAGGGTGCTAATGACACTGCTATTGGGGGGAGAGGAAGACATATTGGTAATGGGATGCCAGGTTGATATGAGCATGGTGCTCTGCTGGGAGAGTGCATGGTGATGGGCGCTGTGCTGTAATCTGTGCTATGGGGGGTGCTAGTTGAGGGTTGATGTGCTGGGTGAGGGGTGCTGCATTAGGAGAGGGGTCCTGGGTGAGAGATACTGTGTTGGGTGAGGGGTACTGTGAAGGGAGAGCCTGTGGTGCTGTGAGCGGAGAATGTGCCCCATAGAATGCATTCTGAGGTGGGGTATAAAGGACTTCCCCTAAATTCTGTCCCTTTTTTCTTTAGTTACAGCAGTATGCTGTGAGGGGAGGGGGTGCTGTGAGGGGAGATCCTGGGATTATCTGCTGGGGGCACCAGCCAAAATCTTGCCTAGGGCACCAAATAGGCTAGGGCTGGCTCTGTGTGCAGTAATACAATGGTGTTTTTGTAGTATGTGATGGCTGCCTAGCCCATCAAAACTTCACAAGTAATGTACAGAGGTGCATTCTATATCCTGTAATATTTGTGAAATTGGTAAGTGCGCACAAACTAATTCTAGGACATTCGCATCCTGCACTAGGATGTATTTTTCTGCCAGGTACATCTCATTTTAATCGAGTCACATGGAGGCTGTGCAATACATTTAAAAATAAAAGTTTTGGATTCTCCAGTGGTGATGCTTATTTGAGACCTACATACATTTACCCTCCTTGCACATTAAATAGCACTTCTAGTCACGCCATGATGTCGTATGACTCAGTAGCGCTGAGCATCTTTTCCCTTCAAATGCATCTTATTCGCACAGCGATGCGAATAGGACGCACAAGCAGCTTCTGCTGATTAAAGTGATATGCGGGATGCCTATATTCTGTCTGCGACTGCGGGTGAATCTGCATGCGAAATGCTGCGTTACAGTGTCACAGCCGCTGACACATTAACGTAGTATTTCAGCATGCCGATGCATTTGAAGGTAAAAAGTTGCACAAAAAGATGATCGGCATTACTGAATCACGCTGCGCCCACGCGTTATGTGTAACGGGGCTTGTAGCGCACAGAGGATAGTTGTATGTGGACACATTTGTATGACTGCTTAGAAGCAGATGTCATGTACAACCTACCATCTAATATAACATATTACACTCACTCAAGATACAATATTCTGTTCCTAATTTTCTCACTCATTTTTCAATTGCTGTAATCTAGACTGATGGTAACAGAGTTTTTAATTCAGCCAGTGTCAGGTGGCATATTATAGACATGCCTGCTCATGCATCAGGACATTTTATTAAAGATACTTATAAGTAGAGATGTGTGGTTCGGTTTTCCAAACCAAAACTGAATCTGAACCAAAACACTTAAGGGTGGTTTTGCCAAAGCCAAACCACAGTGATGAATTAGAACCAAAACTAAAACACTGCGGTCCGTGCAACAACTCTCCTTATAAATACAGTCAGGTGCATAAATATTGGGACATTGACAGAATTTTCATATTTTGGCCTCTATTCACCACCACAATGGCTTTGAAATGAAACAAACAAGATGTGCTTTAACTGCAGACTTTCAGATTTAATTTGATGGTAATTACATCCAAATCAGGTTAACGGTGTAGGAATTACAATGGTTTCTATATGTGCCTCCCACTTTTTAAGGGGCCAAAAGTAATGGGACAAACTAAAGAATCCTAAATCTAACTTTCACTTTTTAATACTTTGTTGCATGTGCGTGCATGCCATCTAAATTCTTACTAGACATGCTGAGGTGTATTTGCATGTAAAAATACAGGGGGAAAATGCATTCATGCAAAAATACACAATTATTTCTATGTATGCTGAGTTACTATTAAGAGTATTATCATGCTTTACAAATTCACACTCAATTATGCACAGATACTAATTCACATGTATTTTAAATCCATTCAACTCACAATATAAATGTAAATGTGTGATTTTGTGTGAAAGCATTTTCAGTATTAGCCCCTATGTCTACAGAGTATATTTTTACATCCTACTTGCCTAGAACGGCCTGGAGGCTCCCAAAAATTGAGTAGTGCTCCCGGCCGCCCACAAGAGAGTGCCAGTCTCCCAGACTGTTTGTGTTTTGCCTTTAAAATGATTGCCGCTTGAAAAACTAAAGGGAAGACTCACATGAATTTCCGCAGTGGCACAAGCTCGCACCCTATTACAAGCCCCCTAGTTTTAGTTTTGTATGTCCCCCTGATGTGCGTGAATGTGCTACATTCCATTAGGCGTTGTGCATGGATTCTGCCAATGTCCCTCTGTGTTGTTATTAAAGATTAGCAAGGGACAAAAATAGACCGATCTTTATTAATGTTTATGTTATCTTATATCTTCTATATGTGTGGCTAATAAACCACAGGGGACTTACTACAATGCAATGTCTATCGTCACGTAGCTGTAATGTAATTATCTGTAAATATAAAGGAGATTTTAGTGGAGTGAGCTGCCGTTACTGTTCTGTCATGTATCTTTTGAGGTAATTTGCTATTTTTATTTACTCGCCAATATTTGAAACACAATTGGCTCCAGGCTGCCAGCAATAATAGCCTGCATTATCCCCTTTCATAGCTCATGGTAATTTGGGCTGTGTATAGTAAATTGAGTTTTGATTATGTCACAGCTTCCAACATTTGAAAAGGTCAGTATGGCCTACATTGTTTCTTGTGCTTAAAGTAGATATCTAGGCACATGCACGTTCATCACATAAATAACTACTTACTGTAGCAAGCTACAAATATCAGAAATCAATAACACATAGAGTAATAGGGTAAATGTGACTATGCTGATTTCTAGACAAAGACACGTTATATAAGAACTCAATGTAATGCAGACCCAGAAACAGACAATTGCATTGTAGTCCATTGAGTTCTAGTATAAGGTATGTGCATTGATGATAACAGGTAGCAAACCAAGCGTACACATAGGGGGCGGCGCATGCCAAGATGCATATGGGTGAATATGTGCATTTTTTCTATACATGCGGTTCAAAAGTAACGTATTACAGATTTGCTTCCAACTCATATCAGGCCTGAGGTCACTACATGATGTGTGCAATGGTAAATGTATCTGAATAACTGGTAAGTGTGACTGTGTGGTCCATTATCAGAGACTTTGCAGATGTTTGGCAGGACAGATGCTGTGACCTACAGAGAATGTTAGATTGGAGTAGAGGTTGTGAGAATATAAATAAGTTATTTATTGTCATATAAAGGTAATGGACATGTTTATGTATGCATCACACACAAATAGTAATAAATATAACCTGTGTTAGACTTAGTGATAGTAGAGGCAGCTGTGAAGAACTGTGCACAATGGTTGGGAGCAATGGGAGCCGCTGTCCAAGACCAGTAGCCAGAGATAAGTGACGTTGAGCAATGTGGCAGTACTATGTTTTTATACAATCTAGTTAAATCTAATTTTTTCCCCAAACATGGACACTTTGCACCTAATAAAGCAAGCAGACAGATTCTAGGTTTTTTCCTGGAGGTAATTATCTCCAAAATGAATGTGCAGCTGTCACAATAGGCACATTATTAAGATCCCCATTCTATAGAAGTGTTGAGTTACTCTGACAGCACCAACATGGAGCTGATAACACCTAATTTGCATTTCTATTATGGGCAATGAATGTGCAGATATTCCCACAATGCTTTGCAATATTATTATGTTATGTTCTCATTTGTTTGTTCACTTCCTGGATACTGTGAAATATTAATTTCCTACTGAAGGGATGCTATGGTAACAAAACCACTGTTTACATATATATATATATATTAGGGGTGTGCACCGGCCACTTTTCGTGTTTTGTGTTTTGGTTTTGGATCTGGATCTTTCTTCGTGTTTTGGATCTGGATTGGTTTTGCCAAAACCACCCTTCCGTGTTTTGGGTTCTGGGTTTTGTGTTTTGGATCTGTATTTTTTTGAAAAAAAGCATAAAAACAGCTAAAATCACAGAATTTGTAGGTTTTTCTGCTCCTATGCTATTATTAACCTTAATAACCTTAATTTCCACTCATTTCCAGTCTATTCTGAACACCTCACACCTCACAATAGTGTTTTTATGTCCAAAAGGTTGCACCGAGGTAGCTGTATGACTATGCTAAGCGACACGAGTGGGCGGCACAAACACGTGACCCATCTAGGAGTGACACTGCAGTGGCAGACAGGATGGCAGTTAGAAAAACTAGGCCCCAAACTGTACATAATGCAAAGAAAAAAAGAGGTGCAAGATGGAATTGTCCTTGGGCCCTCCCACCCACCCTTATGTTGTATAAACAGGACATGCACACTTTAACAAATCAATCATTTCAGCGCCAGGGTCTGCCACACAACTGTGGCTGAAATGATTGGTTCGTTTGGGCCCCCACAAAACAAGCTGGCAATTAATGTGTCCCTGCACAAACTGGCTCTACGGAGGCAAGATGTCATCCTCATCCTCCTCATCCACCGATTCCTCACCCTCTTCAGTGTGTACATCCTCATCCTCACAAAGTATTAACTCGTCCCCACTTGAATCCACCACCACAGGTCCCTCTGTACCTTCTGGAGGCTGGTCTCCTTGGAAGAGCTGATAATTCATTTTGATGAACATCATCTTCTCCACATTCTGTGGAAGCAACCTCCTACGCCTTTCGCTGACAAGGTTCCCGGCTGCACTAAACACTCTTTCGGAGTACACACTGGAGGGGGGGCAACTCAGGTAAAATAGAGCCAGTTTGTACAGGGGCCTCCAAATTGCCTCTTTTTCCTGCCAGTACAGGTATGGACTGTCTGACATGCCTACTTGGATGCTGTCACCGATGTAATCCTCCACCATTCTGTCAATGGTGACAGTATCATATGCAGTGACAGTAGACATGTCAGAAATTGTTGCCAGGTCCTTCAGTCCGGACCAGATGTCCAAACTTGGTCCTGCCTGCCCTGCATCACCGCCAGCGGGTTGCTTAGGATACCTAAGTTTTTTCCTGGCAGCCCCAGTTGCGGGAGAAAATGAAGAAGGAGCCGTTGACGTGTCACGTTCCGCTTCAGCTGACAGTGTGTTCACCAGCAGGTCTTTGCACCTCTGCAGGCTTGTGTCGGCCGGAAAGAGAGACACCACATAGGCTTTAAACCTAGGATCAAGCACGGTGGCCAAAATGTAGTGGTCTGATTTCAACAGATTGACCACCCTGGAATCCTGGCAAAGTGAATGAAGGGCTTCATCCACAAGTCCCACATGCCGAGCGGAATCGCTCCGTCTTAGCTCCTCCTTCACTTTCTCCAGCTGCTTCTGCAAAAGCCTGATGAGGGGAATGACCTGACTCAAGCTGGCTGTGTCTGAACTGACTTCACGTGTGGCAAGTTCGAAGGGCTGGAGAACCTTGCACAACACGGAAATCATTCTCCACTGCGCTTGAGTCAGGTGCATACCCCCTCCTTTGCCTATGTCATAGGTGGATGTATAGGCTTGTATGGCCTTTTGCTGCTCCTCCATCCTCTGAAGCATATAGAGGGTTGAGTTCCACCGCGTCACAACCTCTTGCTTCAGGTGATGGCGGGGCAGGTTCAAGAGTGTTTGCTGGCGCTCCAGTCTTCGGCACGCAGTCGCTGAATGGCGAAAGTGGCCAGAAATTTTTCGGGCCACCCAAAGCGTCTCCTGCACGCCCCTGTCGCTTTTCAGAAAATTCTGCACCACCAAGTTTATTGTGTGAGCAAAACATGGGACGTGCTGGAATTTGCCCAGATGTAATGCCCGCACAATATTGGTGGCGTTGTCAGATATCACAAATCCCCAGGAGAGTCTAAGTGGGGTAAGCCACTGGGCGATGATTTCCCTCAGTTTCTCTAAGAGGTTGTCGGCGGTGTGCCTCTTACTGAAACCGGTGATACACAGCGTAGCCTGCCTTGTAACGAGCTGGCGTTTCTGAGATGCTGCTACTGGTGACGCTGCTGCTGTTGCTGCGTAAGGTGATACATCTACCCAGTGGGCTGTCACAGTCATATAGTCCTTAGTCTGCCCTGTTCCACTTGTCCACATGTCCGTGGTTAAGTGGACATTGTGTACAACGGCATTTTTCAGGACACTGAGGACACTTTTTCTGACGTTTCTGTACAGTCTCGGTATCGCCTGCCTAGTGAAGTGGAATCTAGACGGGATTTGGAACCGGGGACACACTACCTCCATCAATTGTCTAAATCCCACTGCACTAATGGCGGATACCGGACGCACGTCTAACACCAACATAGCAGTCAAGGCCTCAGTTATACGTTTTGCTTCAGGATGACTGCTGTCGTACTTCATCCTTCTCGCTAAGGACTGTTGGAGGGTCAATTGTTTAGTAAAAGTAGTGGTGTTCCTACTTCCTCTCTGGGATGATGAACGACTCCCAGCAGCAGCAACAGCAGCAGCGGCAGCAGTAGGCGTAGCAATGCAGGATCCTCCAGAGGAATCCCGGATAGGAGAGTCAGTCATGCCAGTGACATGGCCTGCAGGACTACTTCCGATCCTGACTAAGGAGGAAATTGACGAGGAGGGAGTTGACGGTGTGGTTTGCAGGCGCTTGGATACAACAGGACAACGGGATTTAGGTGTCCCTGGACTGCTTACGGTCTTAGCCAAAGTTTCTGAACTTGACAGTAACTTTTTATGAACGCGCTGCAGGTGCCGTATAAGGGAGGATGTTCCTAGGTGGTTGACGTCCCTACCCCTACTTATTTCACCTTTACATATGGTACATATGGCAAGACAGTTGTTGTCCGGATTTGGATAGAAATATTGCCAGACCAAAGAGGTGGAATGTTTGGTCTTCTGCCCAGGCATGACCGTGATGGGCTTTTTCATCCCACGGACAACAACTGTCTCCCCCGGAGCCTGATTTAAACAAACCACATCACCATCAGAATCCTCCTCGCCAACTTCCTCCTCAGCGCCAGCTACACCAGTATCCTCATCCTGTTGTACTTCAACAGTGACATCTTCAATTTGCATATCAGCAAGTGGACTGTGGGTGCTCCTTTCAGCACTTGCAGGGGGCGTGCAAATGGTGGAAAGAGCCACCTCTTCCCGTCCAGTGCTGGGAAGGTCAGGCATCGCAACCACCACCACACTTGGACTCTCCTTGGGGATTTGTGATATCTTCTTAGAAAGCACAGTTCTTCGCTGTGCTTTTGCCAGCTTAACTCTTTTGATTTTTTTAGTGGGAGGAGGGCTTCCATCGTCATGTGAAGCTGAACCACTAGTCATGAACATACTAGGGATCGACCTTAGCCGTTCCTTGCCACTCCGTGTCGTAAATGGCATATTGGCAAGTTTACGTTTCTCTTCAGCTGATTTAAATGTCTTTTTCAAGGTCATTTTCCTGAACTTTGCCATTTGGGATTGTATGTGCCCTCTACTATGACATTGGGCATCGGCCTTGGCAGACGACGTTGATGGCATGTTATCGTCTATGTCATGACTAGTGGCAGCAGCTTCAGCACTAGGAGGAAGTGGTTCTTGATCTTTCTCTATTTTATTTTTATCGGAGAAAGTTTGGTCCTCCATTTATGTTATATCGATTTGATATATACGTGCGGCTAAACCCAGAAAATAATTTTTTTTTTGGTTTGGACTGGAGTGTACTTTCGGGGGTTACAGCACCCTTAACGGTCAAGCCAGCCGGCCCTTTACTTATGACACAGGCGCACGCTTGGCACTACTTTGTTGATGCACGTGCGGCTACTGCGCACACAATTCACAAACACAGAAAATAATTTTTTTTTTGGTTTGGACTGGAGTGTACTTTGGGGGTTACAGCACCCTTTAACGGTCAAGCCAGCCGGCCCTTTACTTATGACACAGGCGCACGCTTGGCACTACTTTGTTGATGCACGTGCGGCTACTGCGCACACAATTCACAAACACAGAAAATAATTTGTTTTTGGTTTGGACTGGAGTGTACTTTCGGGGGTTACAGCACCCTTTAACGGTCAAGCCAGCCGGCCCTTTACTTATGACACAGGCGCACGCTTGGCACTACTTTGTTGATGCACGTGCGGCTACTGCGCACACAATTCACAAACACAGAAAATAATTTTTTTTTTGGTTTGGACTGGAGTGTACTTTGGGGGTTACAGCACCCTTTAACGGTCAAGCCAGCCGGCCCTTTACTTATGACACAGGCGCACGCTTGGCACTACTTTGTTGATGCACGTGCGGCTACTGCGCACACAATTCACAAACACAGAAAATAATTTTTTTTTTGGTTTGGACTGGAGTGTACTTTCGGGGGTTACAGCACCCTTAACGGTCAAGCCAGCCGGCCCTTTACTTATGACACAGGCGCACGCTTGGCACTACTTTGTTGATGCACGTGCAGCTACTGCGCACACAATTCACAAACACAGAAAATAATTTTTTTTTTGGTTTGGACTGGAGTGTACTTTCGGGGGTTACAGCACCCTTAACGGTCAAGCCAGCCGGCCCTTTACTTATGACACAGGCGCACGCTTGGCACTACTTTGTTGATGCACGTGCGGCTACTGCGCACACAATTCACAAACACAGAAAATAATTTTTTTTTTGGTTTGGACTGGAGTGTACTTTCGGGGGTTACAGCACCCTTAACGGTCAAGCCAGCCGGCCCTTTACTTATGACACAGGCGCACGCTTGGCACTACTTTGTTGATGCACGTGCGGCTACTGCGCACACAATTCACAAACACAGAAAATAAATTTTTTTTTGGTTTGGACTGGAGTGTACTTTCGGGGGTTACAGCACCCTTAACGGTCAAGCCAGCCGGCCCTTTACTTATGACACAGGCGCACGCTTGGCACTACTTTGTTGATGCACGTGCGGCTACTGCGCACACAATTCACAAACACAGAAAATAATTTTTTTTTGGTTTGGACTGGAGTGTACTTTCGGGGGTTACAGCACCCTTAACGGTCAAGCCAGCCGGCCCTTTACTTATGACACAGGCGCACGCTTGGCACTACTTTGTTGATGCACGTGCGGCTACTGCGCACACAATTCACAAACACAGAAAATAATTTTTTTTTTGGTTTGGACTGGAGTGTACTTTCGGGGGTTACAGCACCCTTAACGGTCAAGCCAGCCGGCCCTTTACTTATGACACAGGCGCACGCTTGGCACTACTTTGTTGATGCACGTGCGGCTACTGCGCACACAATTCACAAACACAGAAAATAATTTTTTTTTTGGTTTGGACTGGAGTGTACTTTCGGGGGTTACAGCACCCTTAACGGTCAAGCCAGCCGGCCCTTTACTTATGACACAGGCGCACGCTTGGCACTACTTTGTTGATGCACGTGCGGCTACTGCGCACACAATTCACAAATACAGAAAATAATTTTTTTTTTGGTTTGGACTGGAGTGTACTTTCGGGGGTTACAGCACCCTTAACGGTCAAGCCAGCCGGCCCTTTACTTATGACACAGGCGCACGCTTGGCAATACTTTGTTGATGCACGTGCGGCTACTGCGCACACAATTCACAAACACAGAAAATAATTTTTTTTTTGGTTTGGACTGGAGTGTACTTTCGGGGGTTACAGCACCCTTAACGGTCAAGCCAGCCGGCCCTTTACTTATGACACAGGCGCACGCTTGGCACTACTTTGTTGATGCACGTGCGGCTACTGCGCACACAATTCACAAACACAGAAAATAATTTTTTTTTTGGTTTGGACTGGAGTGTACTTTCGGGGGTTACAGCACCCTTAACGGTCAAGCCAGCCGGCCCTTTACTTATGACACAGGCGCACGCTTGGCACTACTTTGTTGATGCACGTGCGGCTACTGCGCACACAATTCACAAACACAGAAAATTATTTTTTTTTTGGTTTGGACTGGAGTGTACTTTCGGGGGTTACAGCACCCTTAACGGTCAAGCCAGCCGGCCCTTTACTTATGACACAGGCGCACGCTTGGCACTACTTTGTTGATGCACGTGCGGCTACTGCGCACACAATTCACAAACACAGAAAATAATTTTTTTTTTGGTTTGGACTGGAGTGTACTTTCGGGGGTTACAGCACCCTTAACGGTCAAGCCAGCCGGCCCTTTACTTATGACACAGGCGCACGCTTGGCACTACTTTGTTGATGCACGTGCGGCTACTGCGCACACAATTCACAAACACAGAAAATATATTATTTTTTTAGCACTTGGGGGGAGCACCCCTGATGGACAGAGCACCCCCTGGACAACACTGCAGCACTCCTTTAGGACTGGGACACTGCACAGGACTTTGGAGTGGACACAGCCCCTATGGAGAACTGACTGCACAACACAGTCCAGCCAGCCCCTATGGACTTTGAAGTAGTGGACACAGCCCCTATTAACAACAGCAGCACAGCACAACACAGCCAGCCCCTATGGACTTTGAAGTAGTGGACAACAGCAGCACTACACTACACTACACTACACAGCCCTAACTCCCACCCTCCCTCTTCACTGTCCACAGCCGAGTGAGAAAATGGCGCCGACGTGGGTACCTTATATAGGATCCAAAACCCGCGAGACTCGGAAGGCGGGATGATGACGTTTTGCCTCGATTTCAGATCCGAGTCAGGCGGGAAAAGTCGAGCCTGATTCGGATCGGACTCGGATCGGGGGGGCTCGGGGGGGTTCGGATTTCAGAAATCCGAACCCGCTCACCCCTAATATATATATATTATATATATATATATATATATATATATATATACAGTGTGAAAGGGCTGAAACAGACTGTACAGGGGGAATAAATCAAACTGTCAAACTGTGAGTGATACAGCAAGCAGAGTTATAAACAGTAGTATTCAATGACTCTGTACCTGGGAATGTCGGACAGAAAACATCAGAGTCGCCAACTATGAGTGTGAGCACATTGAAGGTAAGGATAGTGCACAGGGAGAACCAAAAGGGTGGAGGGCCATGCTTGTGAGAGTTAAGCAGTCCAAGCAGTTAGAGATTAAAACTGGGAGTTGAACTGGGAAGAAATGAGGAGGAAAGCGGATGTGAGTTAAGTCTGTAAGGGCCCCTATATACCACCCAATGGTGAAAAAATGTATATAACACATGTAACTTTGACAAGGAAGATGGGCCCTTTAACCTGTGGACCCCTTGCACCTATGGTAGTTACGCCCATGCTGGTAGGCTTTAACTAACAAAATTATGAGGGCTGGTAGGCTTTAATTAACATGTGTTTTCAGGGAACATATCAGTCCCTACAGGCTAGTATACATTTTCATAGGATACTGTGATTGTATTACATCTCTACATACATATATACTGTGTGTGTATATATATATATTAGGGGTGAGCGGGTTCGGATTTATGAAATCCGAACCCCCCCGAGCCCCCCCGATCCGAGTCCGATCCGAGTCAGGCTCAACTTTTCCCGCCTGACTCGGATTCTGAAATCGAGGCAAAACGTCATCATCCCGCCTTCCGAGTCTCGCGGGTTTTGGATCCTATATAAGGTACCCGCGTCGGCGCCATTTTCTCACTCGGCTGTGGACAGTGAAGAGGGAGGGTGGGAGTTAGGGCTGGCTGGGCTGTGTAGTGTAGTGTAGTGCAGAGTAGTGTTGTGCTGTGCTGTGCTGCTGTTGTCCATAGGGGCTGTGTCCACTACTTCAAAGTCCATAGGGGCTGGCTGTGTTGTGCTGTGCTGCTGTTGTTAATAGGGGCTGTGTCCACTACTTCAAAGTCCATAGGGGCTGGCTGGACTGTGTTGTGCAGTCAGTTGTCCATAGGGGCTGTGTCCACTCCAAAGTCCTGTGCAGTGTCCCAGTCCTAAAGGGGTGCTGTAGTGTTGTCCAGGGGGTGCTCTGTCCATCAAGGGTGCTCCCCCCAAGTGCTAAAAAAAATATATTTTTTCTGTGTTTGTGAATTGTGTGCGCAGTAGCCGCACGTGCATCAACAAAGTAGTGCCAAGCGTGCGCCTGTGTCATAAGTAAAGGGCCGGCTGGCTTGACCGTTAAAGGGAGCTGTAACCCCCAAAGTACACTCCAAACCAAATAAAAAAATATTTTCTGTGTTTGTGAATTGTGTGCGCAGTAGCCGCACGTGCATCAACAAAGTAGTGCCAAGCGTGAGCCTGTGTCATAAGTAAAGGGCCGCCTGGCTTGACCGTTAAAGGGTGCTGTAACCCCCAAAGTACACTCCAGTCCAAACCAAATAAAAAAATATTTTCTGTGTTTGTGAATTGTGTGCGCAGTATCCGCACGTGCATCAACAAAGTAGTGCCAAGCGTGCGCCTGTGTCATAAGTAAAGGGCCGGCTGGCTTGACCGTTAAAGGGTGCTGTAACCCCCAAAGTACACTCCAAACCAAATAAAAAAATATTTTCTGTGTTTGTGAATTGTGTGCGCAGTATCCGCACGTGCATCAACAAAGTAGTGCCAAGCGTGCGCCTGTGTCATAAGTAAAGGGCCGGCTGGCTTGACCGTTAAAGGGTGCTGTAACCCCCAAAGTACACTCCAAACCAAATAAAAAAAATGTTTCTGTGTTTGTGAATTGTGTGCGCAGTAGCCGCACGTGCATCATCAAAGTAGTGCCAAGCGTGCGCCTGTGTCATAAGTAAAGGGCCGGCTGGCTTGACCGTTAAAAGGTGCTGTAACCCCCAAAGTACACTCCAGTCCAAACCAAATAAAAAATTTTTTTCTGTGTTTGTGAATTGTGTGCGCAGTAGCCGCACGTGCATCAACAAAGTAGTGCCAAGCGTGCGCCTGTGTCCCATAAGTAAAGGGCCGGCTGGCTCATTTCTTAAAGGGTGGTGTAACCCACAAAGTGCACTAGTCTCCAACAAAAATAAAAAATTATTTTCTGTGTTTGTGTGCGCCTTAGCCGCACGTATATATCAATATAACATAAATGGAGGACCAAACTTTCTCCGATAAAAATAAAATAGGGAAAGATCAAGAACCACTTCCTCCTAGTGCTGAAGCTGCTGCCACTAGTCATGACATAGACGATAACATGCCATCAACGTCGTCTGCCAAGGCCGATGCCCAATGTCATAGTAGAGGGCACATACAATCCCAAATGACAAAGTTCAGGAAAATGACTTTGAAAAAAACATTTAAATCATCTGAAGAGAAACGTAAACTTGCCAATAAGCCATTTAAGACACGGAGTGGCAAGGAACGGCTAAGGTCTTTCCCTATGTTCATGACTAGTGGTTCAGCTTCACATGACGATGGAAGCCCTCCTCCCGCTAAAAAAATCAAACGAGTTAAGCTGGCAAAAGCACAGCGAAGAACTGTGCGTTCTAAGAAGATATCACAAATCCCCAAGGAGAGTCCAAGTGTGGTGGCGGTTGCGATGCCTGACCTTCCCAGCACTGGACGGGAAGAGGTGGCTCTTTCCACCATTTGCACGCCCCCTGCAAGTGCTGAAAGGAGCACCCACAGTCCACTTGCTGATATGCAAATTGAAGATGTCACTGTTGAAGTACAACAGGATGAGGATACTGGTGTAGCTGGCACTGAGGAGGAAGTTGGCGAGGAGGATTCTGATGGTGATGTGGTTTGTTTAAATCAGGCTCCGGGGGAGACAGTTGTTGTCCGTGGGATGAAAAAGCCCATCACGGTCATGCCTGGGCAGAAGACCAAACATTCCACCTCTTTGGTCTGGCAATATTTCTATCCAAATCCGGACAACAACTGTCTTGCCATATGTACCATATGTAAAGGTGAAATAAGTAGGGGTAGGGACGTTAACCACCTAGGAACATCCTCCCTTATATGGCACCTGCAGCGCATTCATAAAAAGTTACTGTCAAGTTCAGAAACTTTGGCTCAGACCGTAAGCAGTCCAGGGTCACCTAAATCCCTTTTTCCTGTTTTATCCAAGGAATCGGTGGATGAGGAGGATGAGGACGACATCTTGCCTCCGTAGAACCAGTTTGTGCAGGGACACATTAATTGCCAGCTTGTTTTGTGGGGGCCCAAACGAACCAATCATTTCAGCCACAGTCATGTGGCAGACCCTGGCGCTGAAATGATTGGTTTATTAAGTGTGCATGTCCTATTTATACAACATAAGGGTGGGTGGGAGGGCCCAAGAACAATTCCATCTTGCACCTCTTTTTTTTCTTTGCAGTATGTACTGTTTGGGGCCTAGTTTTTCAAACTGCCATCCTGTCTGCCACTGCAGTGTCACTCCTAGATGGGCCACGTGTTTGTGCCGCCCACTCGTGTCGCTTAGCATAGTCATCCAGTTACCTCGGTGCAACCTTTTGGCCATAAAAACAATATTGTGAGGTGTGAGGTGTTCAGAATAGACTGGAAATGAGTGGAAATGAAGGTTATTGAGGTTAATAATAGCATAGGAGCAGAAAAACCCACAAATTCTGTGATTTTAGCTGTTTTTATGCTTTTTTAAAAAAAAATACAGATCCAAAACACAAAACCCAGAACCCAAAACACGGAAGGGTGGTTTTGGCAAAACCAATCCAGATCCAAAACACGAAGAAAGATCCAGATCCAAAACCAAAACACAAAACACGAAAAGTGGCCGGTGCACACCCCTAATATATATATATATATATATATATATATATATATATATATACACAGAGAGAGAGAGAGAACACAATTTAGTGGCACTCAGATGACTTAGGAATAGTATAGATGGTGTAATAACACCTAATCACCAAACAAGATTCCACAGAAGGATACTGATTGGTGATTAGGTGTTAATACACCGTCAATACTATTCCTAAGAAGTCCTGTGAGTGCCTCTAAATTGTTCTCTATGCATAATACTTTGGTATGGAGGCACCCAGGCATGATGGACTATTAATTGAATTGGGTGCCGGCCTGCTCTGGTTGTTTTATATATATATATATATATATATATATAAATGTACAATTATGTCATCACGCTTGAAGCCCTGTGCATGCACACGTGACCTAACGTGCAGTGTGTGCCCCGTCTATCACTGCGCGCACCATGCACATTAAGATGACTGACAAGATGACTGGAAAATGAGGTAGGAAGTAGCAGTAATTGGATGGAAGGGGGTGGCAAGCAGGACTGGAGAAGGGCAAGGAGCGGGAGAGAGAAGGATGAGAGCGGGAGGGAATATGTGGAGGTACATTTTTCTTCTTGCTGTACATATGTTATTGATTGTAATAATATGGTGAACTGTAACACAACAGGGCAAAGTTTCAGAGGGAGCAAGGCTTTAAAGGCACACAGTGTAAATTATTGCCACTCTGATATGCACCAGAGTTAAAGAGATGCCAACTTGTGCTGTTTGCTTACTTATTACTTTACAGAGACTATTTTAGTCATTCATATCAGTCCCTGTACCAGTGGGGCATAAATCTTTCTTCTTTATCACATGGACACACATTTAGACTAAAGTTAATATTTTATCAGAAGCCCATAAAGCTTCCAGTATATTTTTGGAATAGAAGGAAGCTGGAGTACCTGAAGGAAGCCCATGCAAACATTATGAGAATATACAATCTCCACACAGATAGTGCCTTGGTCAGAAACTGAACACAACCTCAGGATTGTGAAGCAGTAATGCTAACCACTATGCCAACCATGCAGTCCTCTCTTTGCCTGCACTCGGCTCTGTATTGGGACCTTTCAAACCAAATCACACCTACATTTTTAAAACAAGACGATAACCTTTCATTTAGTGCTCCACTTGGTGTAGCCGTTCTATCCTATAGGTGACCATCAAAACCCACACACACAGATATATAAAGAAATGCAGTGAAAAGCAGGCACTCCAAGATTTAAAAACACAGATAAAACGCAAAATTAAAAAGTTTTGTCCTTTTTTTTTTTGCATAGTCCGTTTTCACAGGCTGTAGTCGTAAATGTCGACACCACAATGTCGACAGTTATGATGTTGAAACATTTACATTGATCATGTTGGCACGTTCAGAATCTCAATATGTTCACAATGTCGACATGTGAAATGTCAACATTCTGCAAGGACTGCCAGCGGAGGGTTAGGATTAGGCTGCGGGAAGGGAGGTTAGTGTTAGGGGATAGGTTTAGTCATACTCACTGCCAGAAGTCATGCAGGACCTATCAGAACTTTTCAGGACATCATTGCCAGACCGCCGCTAGAGCTGCTGGACCAGGTAAGTCAGTACTAAACCACCAGGAACGTTTTGTCAAGATTCTAATCATGTCGACATTTCATAATGTGATGAAAGGCGACATGCCAAGCATGTCGACATTATGACCATGTCAACATTATGACCATGTCAACATTATGAATGTTGACAAGGTGAATATCGTCAAAATATACCACATCCCATTTTTTTTATATTGTGATAGCTTAACAATCATGTTCATTTTTACCCAGTTTCCTTAATTTTCAGTGAAGTTATACCTACACCAAGAAGAGATTTTTTCCATGTGTAGATAGCAAGGGCCAAATATAATAGCCAGTGATTTGCAGGAGTTAGTCCAATTCTAGCAAGATAGTCATTGGATTTAAAGCACCAATTAGTTTAAAGCCAAATCCACATTGGTTTTGCCTATGAACTAATTGCCGCTTTAAATCTAATGACTATATCGCGGGATTCACGCCGACTCCCGCAAATAGCAGGCTATTCAATACAAACATTGAGAGCCAACACCATGTGAAACACCAAAAATTATGGCCCCTGCCTGCACCACACCTAGTACTAAACAGTAGTTACATTATAATATATAGATGTACACACCTGGCCAAATTATTATGACAACCAGGTGATTTTATGCAAATTAGCTATTCCGCAGATAATGCTGATTTAGGATGGCTGAATCTGTATAAGAACAGAAAGGCGAAACTATGCAGAGACTAATGTACTGTATCACTTATGAAATAATGCGATCTGATGGACTTTGAATGTGGAATGATTGTTGGCGCTCGCAGCAGCAGTGCAAGCATTATCAAAACAGCGGCACTGGTGAATTGTTTGATGGCTGCAGTTGTTAAGTGTGGATCAGCAGATAAAAAACTGTGCCTGAGTTCAAGGCTTGTGGTCATAAATGCCTACTGTAGGCCAGGACAGAACGAATGGTGGGCAGACTTCAATCCCACAGACGGACAACAGTATATCAAATTACAGATTATCTGAATCAGGGACCAATTCAGATGGCCTCTCATCGAACACTACATCACACATGACGTCATATGGGCTACAGAAGCAGAAAGCATGTCCATCCGCTATTGCTACCTGCTGCAAACAGGGTGAAATGCCTCCAGTTTGCTCAGGAACACAGGAATTGGACAGTAATGATTGAAACTGGGTCAAATGATCTGATGAATCACATTTTCAGTTACACCATGCAGATGGTAGGGGTGAGGATATGGAGACAGCTGAAAGGAAGGCATGGATCCTTCTTGCATTGTCACAACTCTTCAGGCTGGTGTAGGCAAAGTTTGGGATAATATTCCACATGAAACATACTGACAGTTAGTAGAATCCATGCCTAGAAGAATTCAAGCCATATTAAGGGCAAAAATTGGCTCAACTAACTCGGTGTTCATAATAATTTGGCCACTCAGTGTATATTGATTGAGATTGCTCCTTTGACATGAGAGAGTACAGGACACATTATTTATTGGTGTTTCCCGTGGTGTTGGTTCTCAACACTTGGTATCTTCACACAGAAGAATCTATTCTTGTAGTGGGGATAGCTTCACTGAAGATTAAGGTTTTATATAATATTATTTTTACTGGTACTAGTTATCACAGTATTGAAAAAAAAGAAATAAAAAATTACTTTTTTTTCGATGTTATTGAATTTTTCACACTTCCAATTATGTCACATTTATCACTTAACACTAGGCTACATTTCCAGCCTATTGTTTTGTAAGAAGATAATCACAGAAGAGCTTGGTCATGTAATAAAGAGATTATGAGAAGAGCAAAGCAACAATGACTGAATACTTAATGATGAGCTTTAAAAGCAGACATACTACATTCATCCCAACATGCATGACTGTCCCAACAACATTGTGGCACTTGGGAGGTACAGTATGTTACTGGTATCATTATAGAAACTAGCTGAAGACCTATTGCTAGAATATTTACATATATATATCTGTACTGCTTGATAATGGATCGTATGGTTTCAAAATGTTGCTACTTTTTGCAAATAAACTCATTGTCTATGGATTACAATTTTGAAAATCTAGTTACCTTAATGTACAGTGCTGATTACATAACAGCTGATGGGATAAGAACTGATGTAAAGAATATTAAATCTTGATGGAGAGAGGCAGGAAGGACACACTATTTGTTGACAAATCTTGAAAGGGCACATCTTTAAAAAAAGTAATGTAATATGTAATGTAATGTGTAATGTGAGTAACTACATTGAGCTTCGACTGTATAAAATAAAGATATGAGTCCTGGACGCATGGGTGCAAAAATAAAAATGAGGGTTTGGTAGGTTATGGATTGTGAACTTTACTTCTGTCTATCTGTTTTTTGCACTTGATTTGAATCCACACAGTAATTATTACCAAATTGCACTCAGGTTGTTTGTTAAGCAGTATCATAAGTGTGATGCCTGGCAATGTCCAGCAAGTTTAAACTCTGGTATAAAGTAATGAGCGACATTGCTTGTGCATGATCATGCTGTTATGCAGTCTTTATAGGACTCTTCTGTTACCAGCATCAAGACTTACAAATCAATCACAGAAGATTCTGTCTTCTGAAATGAGTGAGACAGCATGTCCTTTATTGCTCCCAATAATGCCTAATGGTAATGGGACAGACCCAGTTTGCTATGGTCAAACTAGGCATTGGCTTGACAGAAAAAGAGATGTGTCCACTCAATAAATGCTTTTGGCGTGGTTACTGGTGGTTCTTGCAGATTGGAGTCTGGCTTTGTTTTCCCATATTAGGCAAAGATTTATCATGTGATGTCCGTCCTATATCAGCTCTCCTTTTTACACTTTATAAAACCTGTGGGGGATTGGCCATATATTTTAGATGGCAAGTACGGTCTTTTAAGTGATGAAAAGGGATGGAAATTTGTAACCTTTATTTTAGGCAAAGCAGTAGTGGAAAGTAAGGCTAAGCCTGAACATGGCATTTTTACTCCTTGCTTTGTATATGAAAAATGTACAATTCAGGTTTACGTGTGCTGTCACCTGTTTCTAAGCATAGACCAGCATTTGTTTGTTGCTCTCTATTTACATGTGTAATTGATTAGTTGGGAGGTTGATTCCGCATTTCAGGTAGACAATTCTGTTACATTTCATTTGATCATATTTTCTAAGTATATAAGTTATTAGACTACAAATCTCTAGACAAATAAAAATGTACAATCCTTGGTTCTCTTTGCTTGCTTTTAAAATGCTGTTTTACAACCAAAAAGTTGGATATGAGTAAAAAAAAAACATTGGGTGGACATATCCTTCAAGAAAAAGGAATTTAAAAATGTTTATAGTTAATTGTGTTTTTATTAATTTCAGACATACAACAATCAAAATGAAAGCAATGAAGACTACGAGATCCCTCCCATCACTCCACCAAATTTACCGGAGCACTCTCTGATGCACTTGGTTGACCATGAGTCTGGATATCATTCACTGTGTCACAGCCTCCCTCCAAACAGCCTGATACCAGCTTATTCATACCAGAACATGGACCTACCTGCAATTATGGTGTCTAATATGTTGAGTCAGGAAGGACATCTTCTCTCCTCTCAGCTGCCAACAGTAAGTCCACAATTGTATTATTCATAGAGCTAGAATGTGTATGGTCTTTAAGTTGGCTTGGTAGATTATAATGTCTTCTTCAGTTCAAATGCAGTATTCCTCTGCAAAGGAGTGTTCCTGTTCTGTACTACCATGATCTGTGTAATATTGAAGGTTTTCAGCTTTATGGATTAGGACTTGTTTTTAATTTTACTAAATGTGGAACAATGTAACTATATTTTGTATAATATAAACTTATTTACAATCTTTAGTAGTCAGCAGGTATTCCACAATATGTATGCAGGACAATGGGCCTGATTCATGGTCAGACGGTTTTGCACAACTGCAAAAGGAAGCGGCTGTGCAGTACTGCCAGCAAATATTTAAATACTGCAGGAGGCATCTATAGGAAATAGACGCCTCCTGACAGCAATAGTGATCGGATTACTACCGTGACTATCGGTCGTGATGGCGGCAGCACCGGCCAGTCTGAATAAGCTCTAGCTTACTCAGGCTGGCAGCCTGTGAGTTCAGGAAATCCACTAATGTAGACCCTAACCTCGGCACTCCCAGAAAACAGGGGTGACAGGCCCCAACTGTGCCCAGGCACTCCCCCGCTGCGCCCCCCAAAGCTGGGATCTGAGAGCGATATCGCAGAACCCGTTCTGCACATGCGCAGTTTTCTGATAATCGTAAAACTATGTGGGATCCCTCATCTGCGTCTTGACCATGAAGCAGGACCAATATCTTTAAACCTTAGAACAGACATTTTTCTTCTATCTTAATAAATGCACAATAAAAGGCAATTTGCTTTATAATTATGTTTCTATTGAATAACTCACAATACATAGGATGCAAGATCAATATTCTGCCATGAACTTTACATCACCCTCTGTTAATACAAAAGAAAACAAAAAAAATTAAAAGTCTGGCGGATTGTGTAATGTATTGGTTGTTGTTGAGTAAAGTACGGATTTTTAATGTACATCTGACTCATCTTGTTCTCTTCGTCTCCTGTTTTTCTTTGTTAACCCGAAAGCCCAGTTCAGCGCTTATAAGATTTATACTTAGCTTGTTGTAACTGCTTTTGCCATTTTGACTAAATAAAACAACATCAATATGTAATACATTCATAGCTAATTTACTGGAAATTTAGAAAAAAGTTTACAGTTGACAAACATCAAATTGGCCAAAATGATGATAAAATACTTGAATGTTGAAGAGAAACTAGATAGACAATTTGAAAATCCCAGCATCATACATGTATATTAATGCGGAGGGAAATTACATTCCACTTTGTTGAACAATTCTATACTTATTTCACTGCTAATGAGTATTTAATTTAATTATACAAATATGATATTGTAATCTTGCCATTAGCAATTCGTTTAGCATGGTAGAATATTCAGGGTTAAATTTCATATGCACATAGGATTGCCTCATCATAATGGAAAAATGGTGCCTTTAAAAATAACTTATTTTGCAGTGTGAGATCAGGTCAGTGGTCACTTTGGTACCTTCAGGTCAACGGATAATAAATATTCTGCACATCTAACCAATTATGAAGGAAATACAGCTGATAGGACTATGAAGAACAAACTTTAGATCAGAAAGGGCATCCTGGGACTTGTGGTATCATAACAGCTAGTAAATCATAAAGTGCATACCCGCGTTTCTGATCATAACATATGAACCAGCAGCAACTTTTGTTCCCTAAAATCTTTTGACGTCAGCACAAAAGATCTTAAATGTTAAGGAAAAAGAAAATTAAAAAAGACAGGGAAGAAATGTCTATTATACTAACTGATTTTTACAAGCTGCAGTGTCCTCAGTCTGAGTCTAATTGTCTCCAATGCATATGTATGAGTGTTCTCTGCTGATTGGTGATTGAGGGAGAGAATGGACCTAATGTCTGATGGGGCATGTTTGGCAAATCAAGCTTTGCAGGACAGATCGCATGTTATGAATTTGCATGATTCTTTCTTGCCTCTTTGCATCACAAGTTTCCATTTAGAAAATCCATGTTTATTATTTATTTCCTATTGGCTTAACTGAATTCAGAAGCCGCATAGAACATAAGAATGTAAAATAGATGTCTGCAGCGCAGTGCCAACTGCTACCTCCGCTGTCTGGTATTACAAGTGCATCACTGAACTAGCACTTGTCATTAAAGACTGGATCTATATCCAAAATACAGTAAAGTACATTTATGACATAAATAATTCTTCAAATAGTATTCATCTATGCTGTGTGATAATACAATAATTATATGATTTACTATACAAATGACAATAAATACAGTACACTAAAACCCTATACCATCCTGGACATGCTAAACATCGGACGTGATGCTTTTTTTTAGGGCAGGCAGTGGGCATCTTTTCATGCAGAGCGTTATCATCACGTTCCTGCCAACTTGTTAAGGGGATTAGAACAGATGAAGGAGACACACTACAGTATATACATACTTGCCAAATCTCCCTGATTGTCAGGGAGACTCCCTGAAATAGTAGCAATCTCCCTGACTCCCTGAAGAGTCTAGCAATGACTATACATTAGTACTATATGATCCCTTCAGGTAGCATTTTCCATAGGACTGACCTTGTGCTGGACAGTTTTCACTGAAACAAATGCCCCAAACAATTACCTGTAGCCAGGTGGCTCAGAACCTCAGTAAACCTATTCCTTATGTGAAAGCTCAATCAGCAGATAACTGCAAGTACAGTTAATTGGGTCATCATTTGTACACTATTTATCTACATTTAGCATCATTTAAAGTACTGTCTAGTCAGGGGCTCCTCATAAACATCAATAATGCAAGATAGATGTGAATCCCACTAATACTGAGAACCAACAAACTCACCCTACCTTTTACAAAGTGATAATACAAAAGTCAATGCAATTTCACCCATTCATAGAGCTCGATCATATTTGTGGTGACAGGAGATGATTCTGTCCCTGTAAAATGAGAGTAATTAAACTCAGAAAATATTGAATACTACATTCCTGAGCTTAGTGCCTTGTTGGTGCAATGGTGACATTTGGAAAAGCGCCTGTTTCAAAGCACTTGTGTGGCACCGCCCTAAGGGCTTGTTGCCATTCCTGGTTTATCTTCTCCTTGCTATGTGATGCCCTGTTCTGCATTCCTCAGAAAGGGTATTTGAGTGGACATATATGTAGAACAGTACGAGCAATATATCGCCAGGACTGAATTTTTTTTTTTCAAATGTCCAGTGTACCAAGAAGAGATAGCAGTATTCAGGGTCCATTGGATATTTGAAAAACATTTTTCATAGAGATCACTATTTTTTGGTCCTTTCAGCAGTGTTTACCTATCAGCAGTCATACAAACACCAGCAGACATGTAAACTTGCCCCGGTCATCACTCCTATCGCTTGTGAATCCTTGGTTCTGCAAGTTTGGGAGAGAAAATCTATACTGGGCGGACATACTGTTAAAGTTATTTAACTATGTATAAGTATAATCCACTATTTCAAGTCACAACAGTAAATATAGAAGGGGTCTATACAATTAGTTAGTCCTTACAGATATAATTTATATAGAATATTTGTATTTTTATTACAAAATTGATCCTGTGTGTAGTAGTTATTGTTCACATCAATGTTATCAAACAATTTCAGTTCAAAAGCTGCAGATTACATTTTATTTTACAATACATTTAAAAATCCTTTTTATACAATTTGTACTTCATATAATACATCAAAGTTCTAACAGCCGCAAATAACATTTATTCAATTATTTTTTATTTTAAAAAAGCACAACCGTAGGACCCAGTTAATATAAATAAACATAATTTACATTTACTCTAGAAAAACTGTATTGTTTCTGTCATATTCACCTTTTAGGTGACAGAGAGGAGATGTAGTTACAGGAGCCATTGATTAGTGGGTAACAAGTACTCATGAGAGTTTGATGCTTCTAATTATTGGCAATTTGCACAAACACTAATATAGTCTCTAAAAGCACCCTCTGGTCACATTCTGACTGTGTATGTATTACTCGTATGCTAGGAACGTTACTGCTTGCTGAAGTTCATAGCAATTAGTAGTAGGAGAAAAGCTCATCAACCCAGTTTGTTATCTTGTTGCCTGTCAGCTCCATATGTTTTATAATGGCAGAAATAAAAGATATCTCTCTGCAACAACTTCTCTAACCAATTTATACTTCTTATATATTTCTGTACCACATCTTAACCAAACTCTAGAAATAGAATTTGATAAAGTGACTCCTGCTACTCTTCATACTCCCTATAGACTTAGATGTCAGCCTTGGCATTCTAAATTAACAAGACATCTACAAACACCGTCTTGCAAAGTAGAACATCATTGGCATAAATCTCGTACTCCGAATTACTACCTCACATATACGACTCCTATAAAAAGGATCTGGACACAACCAAACAAAATGTTTTAAATCTTTCATCTCTGCTCAAACGTCTAACCCCAAAATCTTTTTTAATACATTTAAGGGTTGTTTCTGAGTCGCACAGTAGTTGTAGGGAGCCGCGGGATTGTGCATGTGCAAGTGGAAACCAGTGCAATAAATTTATTATACACCAGCAACCGCAACTGTCATCATTAGTATCTGCACTTGCACCAGCCCCATTCTGGATGCAGGAGATCCATCTCTTCTCCGTATGCTCAGAATCACACTAAGCTCTTGATTCAGAAACACGACGCTCCCATGACACTCCCACAAGTCTGGATGGTCCTATGCGATCGCTTTGACACCACCCAGTTCTTGTCCCAAAAACACCCTATTTCAATGAAAGACAGATCCAGCTGAGTTGCATCCAACACAGAAGAGGAGTCGCATATGCTGAAATGCGTAAAGTCACTTCTGCGCATGCGCTGTATGAATAATCTCACAATTTGCATCCATAAAGAGAGACCTGAGCGACTCAGAATCAATTCCTATATCTCTTCTTGCCCCTCCCACACCAAACCTTCTGTCAATGCCCAAGATCTTGCTTCCTACGTCAAGGATAAGATTGATAAGAAACAACATGAAATGGTATGCTCTTCCTGAGCCAGCAACCTGCTCAATTCCTTCCCTGACCCTCTGCCACCTTCTCTTCATTTCATCCGTTCTCATCTTCCTACTCTGCTACGTCTCTTCCTGACCCGATACCATCACAAATCTGTCAGGCTCTTTCTTCTGTGCTTATCCCAACCTTAAATACAATCTGTAATGTCTCTCTCTCTACTGGTATATTTCCATCACTATTCAAGCATGCAGTGATCACTACTGTTCTGAAAAACACAATTCTGACCCAAACTCTCTCTCAAATTACCATCCCATCTCTCAGCCCCAATGCCCCTCCAAGCTGCCTGAGTAACTTGCCTACACCCGACTCACACATTTTCTTGACTTGCACAATTTATGTGACCCACTTCAGCTTTTGTTCCCAACACTCGCACTACTGCGCATGCGTGGTGTGCTGACCATGCATGTGCTAGTTGTGAGTTTCGAGGAGGGATTTTACAGATCTCTCTCATGGTACTTTTTGTGAAATTTAACTCATAGACTACAGCGGGCTAATGCCATCTTCAGATGGCGTCAGCTACCGGGGCCGAGCTACGGAATGCATTGCATTCCAGAGCTTGGTAAATGCAGCTATAAAAACAGCCCCCCATAGATACCTATGAGGTCTTCTTCTGCAAGTAAAAATGGGAGACTGCAGGAGGACTCTCCAATATCTGCTGCAGTCCCCAGCTATTGTACTTACATTCAGGGAATAATTATTTTTTAGGGTGCAAGTGTTTTCAGGGGATATCCTGCAAATAATAAATAATAATTGTTCCCAATTGTAAAGCACAGTGGAATATGCAGTTGTTACACAAGTACATGTTATTAAATAATGAAATTTCTCTGACTCAAATGTTTAAAATTTTCTGCATGTGCCATGGGTTCTTTATACCTAAGTATTACCACAGCTGGAATATGGCATTGCCAGTGTTCTAAATTGATAATTGCCAGCCATTTTACGGCTCTATTAGCGTGCTTCACTTGAACTTGGTATTAGTGAGGAGTTGGGTAAATGGAAATTCAGATTACTTCTGAACAAAATGTTGTTTTATTGATCCCAGTTCTGTGGTCAAGTTTAACAGCTCTCAGAGTGTGAAAATGTCCGTAAAATGCTCTCCTCTAGGAGCGGGGTACCATAAATCTGCCAATTCATTGTCTCAGCAGTCCAAGTTATTGAGAAGCAACAGGCCTATTGATCTTTACTGGTTATGTGGACATATCATAAACTCAATAATAACTAAGACTCAATGCATGAAACGTCTCTTTTTCATTGTATTTGGAATCTCTCATGACTCATCCCCATCCTCCTGGATTATCAACTATTTTATTTTTATATGGGAATAAGGGCCTGATTCAGAGCCGAACGCTCTGACCAGAGCGCCCGCTCTGAATCAGGGCCCTCCTCCATGAAAATGGAGCGTCCTCCTGGACACTCGCATAGCTGTGGGTGACCACCCACAGCTTATGCGAGCGTCCATGATAATGGTCGCAATGGTCAAGACCATCGCGACCATCATGCTTGCGACGGAGACCCTGCGGTAGGGTCTCGCTGCCGCAAGCCCTGGAGTGATTTTGGCTCTATCAGAGCCAAAATCACTCCCACTGACATCACTAGTGATGTCAGTGGGGCCGGCTTCAGACGGCAGGCGTTCCCATGGGAACGCCTCCGTCTGGCAGCCACGCCCCCGGCACATCCACCAAATGGGGCATGCTGTCAATCAACATCGACAGCACGCCCCCTTTGGTGCGAGACACGGAGCGACGGAGAGCCCGTTGCTATCCGGGTATCGCGCATGCGCACGACGGAGCACCCTCCATCGTGCGCATGCGCAGTGGGGCAACATCGACCCGCTTGCGAGTGTCCTGCGCTCGCGAGCGGGTCTGAATGACCCCCTAAATCCCTATTGGCTACTAATAACCACTAGGATAAGTAAGTCAATAAATATATGATATTAAATTGCACACTGCCAAATAAAACCCATAACCCTTTCAAAACACTACACAGGCACCTAACACCATAATGGTGTGCCTGCAATAATCAATACCCTGACATATTTTGGAGTTCATCTCATAAACAGCTTTGAGACTTTGAGTGAATCTAGATGTTCAATCCTATTTGACAGGAACATTTTAAAGTAGCAACTTCATTAAACTGCTGTGGTGTCTTGAGAACATCAGACCACAATTACCTAGCTGACCCTGCCTCAGTACCAGAAATGTTTCCGATTTCAGTGCATGCCCTTCCTCTCACCAAATCCCTAGCTGCAGGAGCCATGTTTTATTGCTGTGTTATTAAAATGCTTGCAGAACGTCTCCTTTGTAAAGAGTACCACTGGCCTTAAGGAACAGCTGCCAGCAAATGAGGGGGGGGGATAGCGATAAAACATAACATGATCAACAGAACAGCAAACATTTCTGGATGAAACAACTGGCATTACAAATCCATTACTATGAACTTTTGACATAAACCTTTTTATTTTCTTAGTCATAAGGTTAGTTTGATTTATTTTAATATTACAATAATATAAAAAAAATGTTACGTTAATTTGTTTGACCACTTTACGCTTTGCATATTAGCAGGCATCAAATTGAAGTGAAAATGTTGGTGCCTTCCATGAGAATGTAGTATACAGTGTATTATACATGATATACATGTAACTCTACCAAGCAGCAGTTTATTCTAGACTCAGCTGTGCTAATAATGCTATCAGGACTATCTACCTACTTTGCTGAATAAGAATCCATTGTGCTTATTGCTCCACAGGACACCATCCTATGTCAATACTATGATAAATCCACCCAGTCTCAGTGATGTTATAATATGATAGACTACAGTTCCCAGTAAAGGAATATATACAGTATGCTAATGCTAGTCATCTTAAGGACCCTACATTAAATCTCATTCCCCTCCTGCTACTACTGTATTTGACCCTATTTTCAGACCATAATCATTTATTCTCTGCATTCTACAGCAGAAATAATATGTGTAAATCAGATTTTAAAATACAGTCAGGGGGAGTAATCGGGGTGGGAGGGGGTATTAGGATTTATTAAGCAGCTTCTTGGACTCGAAAATCATGTATACTTTGAGCAAGCCTTGGAAAACAGTCTATTTTCTGTTTTATTGCTTGGTTTTACAAATGGAGCTTTTGGCTGCTATAAATTACAGATAGCAGAGATGAAAACTATTTCGTTTACCATCAAACCCCATCCAATAAACATTAAAATGCATACCCACATCCTCTTCGTTAATGTAAAGAAATGCACATTTAAAGGGTTTTCGGAGCCTGGTTTTATACTCATTTGAAATGTATTTTGAAATTATTCTTGTTCTACTCCCTACCATTACTACCCTGAAGACAAATATTTCAACATGAATCACTAAAGTCACATGAAAGAGAATTGCGGATTACATTAAGTTTGATTCCATGCATTTTAACCATATTATTGCTAAAATCTTTACTGTGTGCCATAAGTAATTCCATTCTATTTAGGAGTGGCACTTTCTCAGATATGGATTGAAACTGCAATATTGAGCCAGAAAGCAAAGTATTGTAACAAGTACTTTTAGAGGCACTCAACATTTTTGCTCAATTGGGCCTGTAACAGGTGCATCGTTGCTCACTGTGCTATTTCCAGTGATATCCTAGATTTTAGGGATTTTACCCTTAAAATATTGTTTGTCCTTTCTTCCCCTTCCCCCCATGACTCTGTCTCCCTGACTATGCTAATAATACTATCAGGACTATAAGCATAATACCTACATTTTCCACCCTTCAGATCTACTTTTGCAGCCATACATTCTGACTTTTAGCAATATATCAGACTATTATTCCCTTTCTGTACTGCCCACCTTGTACATCGGGTGTTGGCACTGCTCACCTACAGCTACAGTCCCAACAATTGATCAAGGTCTCAAAGCTATGGGTAATTATAATTACATGATGGCAAAACTAGGACAATTTGGAGGCACTAAAAATGTTTGGAAGGATCGGTCTGGCCAACTAATTACTCAGAAGTTTGGAAACTACCATCAAAAGTAGATTACAAATACTGGCTGTGTTACAAAACTCTGTTGGTATAATGAAGCATATTAGTACATATGTTATACTGTAATAATGGAAGTTGTGCAAACTTATTATGACACCTAAAAATGATGGTTAACTGTCTCTTAGAAAGATCCAAATGGGTATACATTTAAGGAAATTTACATTATTTTTGAATGCTTAATTAATTCATGCGCAGGATATAATATTTTATTATATCTAGTTGTAGTAGGTAATATGTTATGTCTGGTTTTACCTTTGTTCTATAAAGGAGGATGCCTTTGACATGAAAGGAATTCACTAACTGACCCTCAGGTAGGTTTGGCATATACAATGAGAGGCTGCAATAGAAATAGTCTAGTGAGTGAAATGATAATTATAATAGTAACCTTGTTCATTCAGCATCTCCATGAATTTCCCCAACCTGCTGTAGCATACCACATGTATTGCAATGTAGATGTCATTTCACATTATTGTTGCAAGGTCAAGAGTATGAGAGTGGTTTAGTAAATTCACAATAATATTATTTCATATACAATGTTAATGTGTAATAGTGATCATTAGCAGTGTTTTCTGGTATAGGAAAAGGTAACCTTTTATAGAATTTGTTTCACTATATTTTCTGTGAATTTTTTATTTAGACACATTTATTAAAATAGCGCCCTTATAATTCATAGAGCTTTACATTTGGGAACAAACACAGAAATAAAATGAGACAGACAGAAAGGTAAGAGGGCCCTCCCTAAAATGCGGAAACTATGCACAAGTTATTCTAAACTTTTCCTCTACAAAGGTAATATGTAATAACTTCCACATGTCAACATCACCTAAATACAAATGGAACAGTGGGCCCTACTCAGACCCGCTCGCTAGGCTGCGTTCGCACGTAGCTGCCGATGTTTCGCAATGTGCACATGCATATGCATTGCAGTGGGCGTGCACAAACTAGTCCATGCGATCGTGAAGCGTTCGCTCGCTGCGCATAGCCACCTCGCTAGAATGAGTGACAGGACAAGCCGTTTGGGGATGGTCGATGGAAATGGGGGTGTGGTGGTGCCAAACGCAGGCGTGTCTGAGCATCTTAACGCCGTTTCAGAGGCGTGCATAATTAAGACGCAACGTCATAGTACATGTCACATGGTTGAATTACACACTGAAGCACTCGCAGTGCTTGCGGTAGAGTATGGTCGACCACAAGTGTTGCGTTCGCTTCCGATGGTACTCGATGTTACTGATTGTTGCATACACTTTCTGGAGATGAAGTGGGACAGTGGGTGTCTTATCACAGACTGGTGGGCGCCTAAATACACACAGCGATCGCACGCTAAGACATAGTAGGCGTGCTAATGCCTTGCCGTGCGATCGTAGGATTTGCATACTTTGGCTGCGTTCTAATGCATCTAGCGAGCGGGTCTGAATCGAGCCCTGTGTACTCTACCACGTCAAGACATATACCATGCTTACTTGACATTACCAAAAAAAATCTTTACTAGGCTCACAATTAAATGTTTTTCAAATTACCCTTCTCATAGGACAATGGGCCTGATTCAGATCCACTTGTGAGCGCACAGCGCTCGTAAGCGGGTCGATGGTCCCCCACTGAGCATGCGCATGCCAGAGCCATCGCTACGGGTCTCGCACCAAAGCGGAGCAGCTGTCAATGGTGATTGACAGCTTGCCCCGTTTTGGAGGTGGGCAGGGGGAGTGGCTGGGCAACGGAGGTGTTCCTGCAGCAATGCCTGCCGTTTGTGGGCGGCCCTACTGACATCACTCGTGATGTCACCATCGGCAACATTGCGCGGACCATTGGACATCTGAGTGGCCCTAAGGGTAACTCAGAATGTCCACCGCTACTAAGCTTCTGAGGTCGGTGAATCTGTGTCGAGAATAGATACAGTCACTGGCTTCGGCTCCCCTCGAAAACAGCGTCAACACGCCCCCGTTTTCATAAACACTTTCCCCTCCCCATCCCCAAACGACTTCAAACTGTCAACCAACCGACATCGGCAGCCACACTGTGTCCGATGATGCAGGACCAGCCCTGAATATGAGCAGTGCGACTCCTGTGCATGTGCAGATCTAGAGGTCAATTGCAATCAAATCTATTTAGCATCCAGTTCTGAAGTTGCCCCTTGTTCCATGTTGCTTCTGTGTGCTTACTGCAACAATTGGCACATAAGTATGCCCAGGGCTCATGGAATTTTACTATTTTCTGTTTGTATCAGCAAAACAAGAAGTTTCCATGTGATATCTAATGTATTGTATCACATGTAAGAAAAAAGGAACATTAACTTGCATCCCACACATACACAATTTTGACAGCTAATCAGCGGTAAAACACATATATGGATTATAGCGAAGAATTCCTATCAATACCCTGGAGATTTTACTGCACTGTATGTGTGTGGAACATGTCTGTTATTTGCAGTGTCGGACATTTTGGTTTATCAAACTGGATGATCTGTGTAAAGGGGCCTATCCATTAGCAGATCTTTTTCTAACGATGAAAGACAAAAGATTATCCCTTGAAAATTCCTGGGGCTGTGGTGACAGATATCTGTCATGTACATGACAGATTTTTCCAAACGACGAATGATATTGCATGACATCATTCAGGGAGTGGATTTTTTTTAATGTTTCTGTGAATTTTCATTAAAAATATCGTTCATCGTTCGTCGTTTACCGCTTATAAACTGCCAGATATTTCTAATATCTGGCAGCTATAAGCGATTATTGACCAACATGTTGGAGAGACGAAAGACACAATTTATCGGTCGCGGGAGTGCACATCTGTCATCGTTCAGGGCCTATCCATTAGCAGATAAATTGAACGACTGAATGATATATCGTTCAGATGTTGAATTTACCTGCTAATAGATAGGCCCCTTAATACATACTTATTTTTTTATTTTATTTTTTTAACAACAAATAAATGTCATCAGAAGTCAACTCATTAAAATTCATTTAGTTCCAAGGTAATTCATATTCTGTGCTATTCAATGTATTGCTTTTGGTGTCATGGAGAAAATTGATCCTTTTTTTTTACAGCATGAAATTATATTCCTCACTTAGTAATGTAATTTTAGGTTTCCCTAGTATGTAATGGGTGCACATTTCTGGATCCAATTATGGAAGAGAATATAAAGCCGTTAACAAACACACACGCACACATACTAGTAAGCTCCAATCCTCTACATCATTTGCGCTAATCCTGATATGAAGCAAACTTGACACCTAATTAAAAATAAATGTGACCAAGTTTGCCTAACCATACTTCATTTAATTGTCCTCTTAAGATAAAGATGTAGCACTAAGAGACAATTCCTGCGTATAGTAGATCTTCCCTGCACTTCCAACATCAAGTGTCATAGGAAATGACGGTAATCATGTTCGGGAGCATCTATCAGGAGGGGCCATAGACGTACCTGGACATGACAACTGGCGTTTCTCATAACATTACTGTGATCGCCTGGTGGGTGTAACTATTATTTGCAGGAATTAGTTTTCAGCTTTTAGGATTGAGCAGAAAGATGTATCAAGCCTAACCAGTGAAGAATGTACCCATAGCAGCCAATCAGCTTCTAGCTAGCATTTATCAGTTACATTCTATAAAATGATAGGTAAAAGCTGATTTGCTGTGCTCAACTTCTCCACTTGTCCATTTTTCCACTCTTTGGAAGGCTTGATACATGTCATCCCCATATATGTTTATATATGTATGCCACCATGCAGCCCTGTGTAGATACATAATAAAGGTGTTGGTGGTGAAGCGAGCACATTGCTATGCATGCAAATTATAGCATGCCCCTTGTCATTTCTCTCTCTAGAACCCTATAATAGCACATGACTTTTACCATCAATTATGGCTCTCCACATTAGTCGTCATGGAGGGGCTTTATCTGGGGTTCCAAAGACTCCAATGCAGTTATACATGAGGATCACACGTGCAACACTTTATACCTAAAATGACCTAAGCCATTAAGCTTACTCCTGCTCTTAGGTTATTCTCTCTCCATATTGTGACAAAATCATTTTTTTATGAGGTTTAACCTTTTATCACATTTTATATGTCACTTATGGACGGCACTGTAACTATTGCCAATAAGTGATTATTTATTGTCACTCAGACCTGACACATTAAATGTGTCTCTACCTTTACATCCTACATAAGGACTGACCCTGAAATAAATGAAATATCTTCTTGCCATAAGGCAGCTTTGTTCCTACACCAGACGAATATTTCAATCCATTAAACATAGGACTGTCATTAACTCAGGGTTATCCTGCATGAAACTGACCCTTTAATATGGCCATAAACTCCTGGAACCAATAACCCAAAAGAATTACTGTTCTTTTAAATTTCTATAAATGCCTTGAAAAAAAAATAAAATAAAATAAAAAAAAAACCCTCAGCTCTTTCTCCATATATCCAACTGCTCAGCCACAATTATTTATTTTCAAACAGTCTTTTGGGGGTAATGTTCCATTTTCTTATTTCACACTCCTTTTTCTCATAAATGAACCATTGCTTCCATAAATCATTATGAAAACAGAGACTAACGCTGAGCCTGAAAGGTTGAGAGATTTATGTAACACGTTTATGTTTCCAATTTTCTCGTCCCGGAGCCGAGCCCGCTACAGCTAAGCTAATAAAGGCAACTATTAATATTTCTTGTTGCCCAGCAACCGCGGGGGAGAGAGTAATGGCTTGAGCTGGGAAAATAGATGACCGATAAGAGAAAAAAAAATTCAATTCTTTTATCATCTCTGGGGAAAGAGGTTTCACACATACATGATGATGAATGAGAGGGAGGCCAAGAAGAGAGAAAAATACATATATATTTATATTTTTGCCTTTAATACATTTGTTTGGTCTATATTATATATATGTGTATTATATTTTTTCGGAGTGTGGAAGACTGAGGTAAATGTAAAAATACTAACACGACAAACCATTGTATAGATGACGATCGACATTCTTGTCCTGTAACCACCATTTTGAGTGATGGTGTTTCATTTACTCATTTAATCTCTTAAACTTGCTTCAGCAAAGTAAGTGTTAAAAGAGTAAGCTGTTCCTTGTAAGGTCCTGGAATTACCCATGCTTGGAAATATCACATTTCTGCCATAAATTTTGCATTTTCCTGAGGAATCTTATTACAATATTTATTCAATATGTTTCATTATGGAGAGAATTTGCATTTGTTTGGATTTGCATGAACAGTCCTGAGTAGTGAGGGTCATTTATAACTTGCTAGTGAACACAATGACAGGCTTCATATATACAGCACACCCTCAACAAGACAAATATTCTCCCTCATTCCAATAACCCCTTACCTGCCAGACACCACAATTATTTTAATATTACAAATAAAATACTGAAAGAGTAATTAATTATATATATTGTTGCCGGCATAAGTGTAAGGTTTAATTGGCATATTATATACAAATACATTTCTAGAATACACAGGTGGTTTATAATGGGCACCTTCCTATAAATTATAAATTACAATATTTCCTAGAGAAAACAAATAATGAAATAACAATGAAATAGGTGCAACTTTATTGCATTTTTTAGAAAAAGGACATGAAGGATTTATTGTTATGCAAACTGTGAGTCATAAAAGTCCTGAGAACTCATGTACAACAATAACCCAAAATATATGTAAAAAAATAATTCAAACTGTAACATTTTAATTACTGGACACTGAAAAAAAAATCATGACTCTTGTTGTCTCGTGTTTTTTTTTTCTTTATTTGGAATAGATTTCCAAATGTAATATCACATTGTGGGGGAGATTTACTAAAGTTGGGTTTCGTCAAACTCTATGGTTATTGGCGTTTTTATGTGTGGCTTGTAAACCTTGCAATTTACTGAAGGCCATAGGACATTATTTCAAACTGCCAAATCTGAAAGTGCCATCCACATTTTTAAACATGGGAAGAATACAAATCATGCATAAAGCTGTGGTTTGCAAAACCACACATTAAACCGCCAGAAAAAAAAGTCCGAAATTTTAGGCATGGATTTAATAGGCGAGATTGCTCAAATTGTATGCCACTTTAGTATGATGCCTATGAAAAGAAATGTTTCTTATCTAGAGTCTTTCTTTATACTATAGTTAATATATTAAGCATAATACATTCATTCCAAAGTTTATTTGGGTTAAGAAATTAGAAGAATTCTGCATATATTATTTTAAATTTGAGGCAGCTCTTTCCCTGCAATTAAATCTTGTGCTATGAGGAAACTAACTGAATTATTGATTCAAATGTAACGTAACTGCTCGGGCAATAGAAATTGTGAGAAACAAGGGACAATAGAGAAATAGTTTATCTGATGTAGATAAGGCTTTTTTTTCTTGTTTTTTGGTTGTTTATGCATGTGCAGATTAATAGTTTGTCAAATCTCAATTATTCTATTAATTAATCATTTTGGATTTTTAAACCTTTCATTGTTAGATACAGAATGCAAAATGCTACAAAATACAGAGACCATTTGATTTTTCATGTACGGTTTGAGATTTTGGGGATGCTTCATTTTTGGGAGCAAAACAAAAAAAAAGAGTAACCTAACACCTTGGCAGAACAATACGGTGCTACAGGTGGGACAGATTTATATTGTGAAGACAGAATTAGATTTAGGAGGGGCGTGTCCTAGTTCAAATTTAAGTTGCAGTGTAAAAATAAAGCTGTCCAGTATTTGTGGGCAACATGCAAAAGCAGCCAGTATTTACCCTGCATGCAAAAATAATTAATGTAATAGCACCCCTTGCAGTACAACATAGCTTGTCCATATGGAAAGTTACCTCTTTTTATTGTTTTTCTCCGTACTCAGAATCAGCCCATAATGTGTAAATTGTGTTCCTGTATACTACATGTCGGACAAAGTGGCGCTCACGTATGTGGCTTCAGTTTTCAGACTCCAAAACGCAGGATAGTAAAACCAGCAGTTTGGCTCTGAAAACTGCTTCCAATATGTGACGGTTTGCAAACGTCTTATAAAATGGCTGCTTAATAAATTTATCCCTGTATGATTATTTTCTATTTACAATGGAAGAACATAGTTGTTTCTTATTACACTCCTTATTTAATAGTAGAATGATTTGCAATTTATAATGGGGTCTATGTATCAAGACACCTCTTAAACAAAATATATTTTATCGCTGTTCATTACAGCAATAGGAAATCTTCATTTTGGTAATTTATGAAAAAAAGCCCTCTAACCTGGCAAAACTGGTTGGCAGCGGTAAGAGTAGATTTACTGCACACCAAGGCCAGTCAGTTGTTAATCAATACATGCGTGAGCCTTCTTCTCAGTTCAAGCATGCGTACTGGAACTGGAAGCCGAGGAGTACACTTTCAGTTGGAGCTTTATAAAAAAAAAAGTTTTTTAAAATAAAATTAAATAAATCTAAACCAATGATATAAAACAATGCTTTATTTTAATAATAAAACATTTTTTTTTTTGTACTGTGGGCACATCATTCTACCACTGGCCATAATAAATAAATGAGTAAGCGTTGTGCGAGGTCCATGGGGAAGGCTATTGCCAATGATAGGCTTCACCAGGAGAGGGCTTTGATAAACACCATAAGCCCTAAATCATGCTAAAAATCTAGTATTTTTTAGGATTTAGGTTTGATGTGCCTTTGATAAATAGACCCCTATGTATGTAAACATAATAAGTCCCATATGAGCTGTCTTCAGATTACATGCATTAATCCACTTTTAGCAAATGGGAATCAGATCTCACAATACCTTCCCCAGGCACAGTTTTTTTACTTTGTTGGAACAATGTTGCAGCTCTTTGCAAAACAGGCTTAAGGTCAGTTACATACTGGTGTCAAGAAAACATTGTGATGCATATGCCATGTGATGTGTAGCTGTCAATTACAAATGGTGGGCAAGTGTGAGTTTTCAGTGGAGGACAGTCCAATGAAGCAAGAAAATGGAGCATGCAGTGTCTAAAAGATGCTGCCATGTTATTGCTACTTCTGACTGTTTGTGCAAGGTGAATGAAGTGTGCTTGGGGATCATTGGCACTAATAGGTTCCAGCCCCATACCCGTGGTGAAAGTGCTAGTAAAAATTTTTTTAGTGCCAGTGTGTACCTAACGTTTAAGCATGGTTTCACACTGGTGTGGTGGAAACTAGAGCTTACCCAGCTAGAGAAGGCTTCATAGCGCTCAGAACATTTGTGGTAACACATTAAGAGGATAAGGAATGTGTATGCCCTGTCACCCTCTAGACAGCATACACGACTAGCCAGATGCGGGCATGTCACAGTCAGCGACTGCGGCTTTTGTTTCAGTTGCACTGATTTCGGCAGCCATGTTCAGATGCATATTTTGCACTTCCATAGGCCTGGTGCAATGTTCAATGGTGCGGCCGATGGCATGTCTTAATATGCAAAGCGGTAGATTAGCTCTGCAGTTGGTGGGTGTCTCTGTACACAGTCGTGCTGCTTTAGAGTCCACCTCTGAACCAGGCCCTCCAGATGCTTCCGTCCATCGCCTAAGGAGGATGTCATAGCAGGAGGAGGGAGGTTCAGTAATTTACGACTTACATGTCTACTAAGCAAGTGGCACAGTTGAGTTAAAACAGGTTAAAGTGGTCAGTGGGGGACAATGTCAGGATAATGGGGCGATTTTATAAATAATATAGAGAATTAGCTTTGGGAAATTTTGTAAGCATAGTGCTTGATTGATGAGTTATTTTTTATGGAAAATCCTTTGGAATATCCCAAAGGGTTAAAATATGCAGACAAAAAGAAAGCAGCGTGGGGGCAGAGTGATGTAGTGGCTAGCATTGCTGTATCATTGCTCCTTGGGCCTTCAGTGCTATACTGATCAGGAGCCTGTGTTCTTGAGTTTTTTGGGTTCTTCTGGTGGTTCTGGTCCCCCCTCCCCAGCTTTGAGACATATACTAGTAGACTAACTGGCTAGAAATAAAATATTATTATAAAGTAATCACTTTGTATATATTTTATTGTAATGATTTTTTTAGTGAATTGGAAAACAGTACAACTTTTTATGCATTCTCTCAGTGTGCTTATTCATACAGGAATTACATTAGGTGCAAAAAGGACCAATTTCAAAAGACAGACACTTCAAAGGAATAGGGTGATGCCTTTCACTACATACCGAACAAATGACAAACTGTATACTGGTAATGGGCATGATGGTACTGGAGGTATATATTTCCTGCTGCTCTTCTGTAGTGTTATGTAATTAGTGCGTTCAGTGATCCTAAGAAAAAAATGGTGATAGAATACTCAAGCGTTGAATATATAGGAGGTTTACATATTTATTAAATAATAGTGTGCTTTTCTATAGATAACGCTGTAAGCTTAGAAAGCTGTAGCAGTGAACTGCAAGTATAATCACGCTTCAACTTATCATCCGAAGTCTCGTCTCAGCTGTGACTTGTTATGTACTCACAAGAGTACTGCTCATGATAATGTGCTAACTGGTACGTACAGTAAGAGATGCTGCTCCCGTCGTTGCTCCCTAACACAACAAATGTTGTGATGTCACCTATAGTTCCCAAGAGGGCACTGTGTGCAGTGTGTATCCTGTATTCCTAGGCAAGAATATTCCTACAACCTGACCGATCAGTTGCTGTACAGGCAATCCTTTACAAGGTGGCTACTGTTAGGCCAAGTGATGAGTCTCATACGGGAATAGCTCTACAAGACCCTCTTTTTCAACCCCATGACCTAGGAATTATTCAAGAGGCCCTTTATTTAAAGGCTGAAGTCACTTTCAAACTCAAATGAGATGTCTTGTGTCACAAAAATACTATCCTCAGTCATAACGTAAGCTTGGTGCATTTTAGCACTGAGATAAAACTTTGTTTAGCCTTGTTATAAAAAGTAGGGGAAGCTTACTCCTGCGTTCTTTGTCCAGGGTCCACTAATGTCTCCATGGGATTCTAACAGTCACAGTTTGTATACAAATATTTCCATCTGTATCTTTCACCCACATGGAAAGATTGCTAAAGTCCGTGCTGGTTAATTAAACTGATAAACACCAAGAATATTGAGAATTCAGATCCAAATATTGTTTTCTTGCAGTTGCTAAAGGCTCATTATCACGGAGCGGGAAACAACTGTTTCAGGAGGAGCCTTTGGCAGACACAGTATAATAGAAACTGGTAAAAGAATTTGAAACTTCTTTCTAATGAGTCAGTTCATTAAATAAAGCATTTGTCTGACGCTCTTGGAGAGGTTGACTGTACAAAACAGTGTGTATATATTAATAGGGTAATTAAAATATTACTCTGCATGTGTTTGAAAGGCTGCCAAATCTGCAGTGGTTACCGCGTCAGGCAATTAGGCTCAAATCTTTCCCATGGAGAATACAGATTGTTCTCGTTGAGACAGAAGTAATTTCAATGGAAGGGGCTTTTCCTTGTATTTTCATAAGTATAATGGTCATTGGTGACAGCACGATAAATCTCACCCATACAGTGGCAGTCTGAAAGGCCTTACTCAACATAATATAGTTAATTCTCTGCACATAGCCGAGCGGAGAGGAATGCTACAATAGGAGGACAGTATATAATAGTGTGCTCTGAGTGTAAACCCTCCCAGCCGGTACATGTGTTACACTTTGAATATATTATGGACTTCTACTGGACAATTTAGAAATAGTTAGTTGACTATTGTTCCTGGTGTGTCCATAGGAAGACTTACTATACAGTATGCCCAGAAACATTATCACTCTGAAACAGCTATATACTTGTTTCAAATGATGTAATTAGCTATCTTTTGCAGCCACTTGAATTCAAACTGTGTATTGCTTTATTTTATGTAAATGTAACTTTTTGGCAAATTCCATTATGTATTAGAGTCTGCAAGTCTTGCAACCTAGTTTGCCCAGGAGACTCCCATAATGCCACCTTGCATTATCAGGCCCTGCCTCCACTTCCCAAGTGCAGTGGTGGACAGAACCTGCAGGTGCAAATCGTAATGTTATGGCCTCGCCCCCTGCTGGGCAATGACACAAATCTCATCGTCGCACACACCGCCCTGTCTCGGGGGAGTATTATGGGTGTGCCATGGCCGTGTATCACAAGCTTGATGCGACTCTGAGCAGAGGTGTGGTGTTGATCCACGGTACCCGAAGCAGGCACACACACACTGAACACACTTAACTCCCATCTAGGCACACTTAACTCTCCCCCAATGGGAACACTTACTTCACACTCCTACAGGGCAAACTAATTTACCACACTTACCACCACCCCCTCACTACTGGGCACACTCACCCTTAACTGTGCATGTGTGCCAGACACACATACACCCCATATGTATGTGCTGTAGCTACCCTTCCCTCCACTGTGGTATGCCTACTAGACAGGAACTCCTCCTTTACTGGGCACACTCACCCAGTCCACCCCCACTGTGCATGCACTACACCTCCAACCATGATTTACTTTTATGTTTTGTTTATTTTAGTGCTGCTAATAAAACTAACTGCGGTTACTTGTATCGTATCTGTTGTGGTCCGTGGACTTCTTATATGATTAGGGTATGTAGATGGATTGTTGATATCCACAACGTCATCAAGCACTATGGGGACCCTAGAATGCTGGCGTTGGGAGATGGACAAGTGTGAAATGATGCTTAAAGCCAGTACTACAATGGTGAAAACACAGCATTTAATCTCCAGGTGCCAGTTTTTCTGAATCCACATGCGGTACGTGTAACACGACTTGTAGCGCACAGAGGATAGATGTATGTGGACACATCTGTATGTCTCATAACGGGAACTTCCTCCTGATTAAGGGCCTGATTCAGAGCCGGACGCAATTAGCGCTCGCTCATCCAGAAAATAGGGGTGGCTGTTCAAATGAACCATTCGCTCTTTGCGGTCTGTTCACGCCTCTAGGTCTGAACAAGCGAACAAAACTTGCGGTCGTTTTTTGGATAAATACGCCCCCTGGCCACTCGCATCCTACGTCATGTCCACTATTTATTAGATTAATCGAGTACATCGACCAGCGTATGAACTGCTCGCTATTCTTGTGGTTGGTTTTTGCTACCACAATCTTGTGAGCAGTTCTGGCTATAAAATAACCCAGTGACGTGGTCAAGGACGCTGCTGTTTTAATTATGCACACCCATAAAACGCCCGTTTTGACCTTTAAGCACGCCTGCGTTTGGATCTCCACTCCCCGTTTTCAAGCACCTTCCCCTGTTACCACCCACATACGCCTCTTTCTGTCACTCAAATTATCAGGCATTCGCTATTTTGCGAGCACATGAATTTCGACCGCACTGACTGGTTTGCGCATGCGTATAACGATCCGTACGCATGCGCAGTTGGGCAAACATCGCTCGGAGCGAACGAGCAGCCGCTTACGAGCGGCTCTGAATCAGGCCCTAAGTCCTTTACTGTGTGAAAGGGCAAAACGCGTTGAGGCTCATCTACAGTTGTATTGTTCCAGAATATGCTGTATTTATCCTGATGTTCAAATAAGCTCTACTATTTCATCCTTGATGTACGATTTTTGAGTGCATGTGTGCGTGTGTGTGTGTGTTTAATAAGTCTGTTTTATATTGATTACACCATACTCTGTTATTTCTACGCGACATCTCATTGGTAACCCTGAGACCATGGAATCCTAGAATGTGTTTGAACCTCATAATAGAAAAATATACCTGATAAAGCTCTTATATGCAAAAAGAGAGTTTTTTGCCAATTTTTTACGGTACGTTCACACTTGGAAATATACTTTGGATTACGCCAAAGTTTAATTGATTTATTGTACCAGGAGGCGCTTGTCTTTACTTTTTACAGATCCACCACCTATGTGGTTTGACAAATAGCAGCTACCTGTTAAGAGACTTGGAGTAATCTTCTGGAATTTTTTTATTGATAACATTACTCTGCCAACCAATGTATAATACTGTGTGTTTATATATTTATATGTAAATATATTATATATTAAAACTCAACAGTATGCACCATAACTAATGTGCGACAAGTTAACCACAGGGTGATATAGACAAGAATGCTCGGTTGCTTTGTATAGGGGTGTGTTAACACCACAAAGAAAAAGTGTTACAACTGCAGCCCATAATTTCTTATCACAGGAAACTTTACTTTGCACCAAACTAATATTATACAGTCTAAACTAATATTAGACCAGTATTGGTCTCATGCAAATGACAAATGTACATACTGTAAAGGTTTTTCCTTGTATGAGTTTATTTGAGTTAATCTTATGTATAAATAGTGGGATAAACATGACAACTCCTGGGCAAATTAGTGTTATTATTATATTATATTATATTCATTATATTATATATTTAGTCATGCAGGAGGTATGTAGAGCTGTACTGATCAGAATCAGTAAATGGAACAGATAACAATATTGTTAAAATAAGAAATACTATCATGCAAAAGATCATAAACACAGAATGATAGACGGCCTCATATCTGTTATAATTCCCAACAGAACTATCTGGGCATTTGTGGTCATGCATATGATCCACCGAGACCCCAACCCTAATTAATAAAATTATGTTCCTGACCTGTACAATGTCTTTAATGCACCTTAAGCCACGTATCCACTAGCAGATACCGGCACGACAGTACGATAACGACATTGTACTCGTACCATCGTTCCCCGTCCCCCTACAGTGCCTACACTGAACGATTGTTCGTTCAGTGTAGGCACATCAATCATCTCTGAACATGGGCAAACTGTCGTTATTGGCAGATTGACCAGCATGTTCAGAAGATAATTGATGTCGGAAACTACCAATGAGAGCGCGCATCGCTGGTCGTTTCTGACATAATAGTGCACGATTTGTGCACGATTACTGAGCGATTGCACGATTACGATGTCGTAATCATGCAATCGCTCAGTAACATCGCATAGTGGATACGCAGCTTTAGCCTTATAGATCAGACACTTTTGGTAAAAGTGAAAATGGATCTGGGGTGAGGGGGTGAGGTGGGGGGCTATGCTTTCAAGCTCAATTTATACAAATATTGATTGTCTTTCAATGTGTTAAAGTAAAAATATGAGATTTACTTACACTGGAGTAGCTACAGTTACCCTGACCCGCAGGAGTCACCAAAGCCATCAGCATTCTAGTGTCGACCTCCTGTACATAATACCACTTGGCTTTTTCTATGGCCACATATTTCCTTGTATAATTGTTTTCAAACTCTTCTTAAAGCACAACCCATATCTATGCTTGCTGACTTTTTTTTTTACCCCCCCTCCTTATACTTATATGTCGCTAGCATAGTCCTTTGTGCTATACAATTGGGAAGAAAACACTAATAAAACAAGACTAGGTAATGAAAAACAGACAAAGAGGTAAGAGCAGATGGCAGCTGAGGGGGCAGGGTGGATTATTTGCATTAAGCCCCATCCACTTGCGGCAAAATGACGTGTATAACAGGTCTATGAAGAGGGTAGAAATGATGTGATTTTCATAGAAATGTGTCATATTGGCCCCACACCCTGTATGTGGACCCTGGATTTGCGGCATTATATTCCCTGTTCTACATATAAAGAGAGCTGGATGCGTGGGGACCTACTCTTCTGGGAGTCCAGCAACTCCCCTAACATTCAGGAGTCTCCTGGTAGAGTAGGCAAGTGTGCCTATACCTCTAGCACATAATCTTAACATTTATATAAATAGAAGGACCAAAATATAATTTTATGCTATGCACAATACTTTATATCAGTGATTTTCAACCTTTTTTAACTCGCGGCACACTACACAAGATTTTAAAATTGCCAAGGCACACTATCCAGCGATGCGGTGTGTGCGGACTATGAAAAAACACACTACATTAGTTCCCACAGGAACAAAACACACTACATTGGCCCCCACAAGAATAAAAAACACACTACATTGGCCCCCACAAGAATAAAACAATCCCATTTCTTGGCCTAACAGAAAAAAAAAACACATTGCTCCCCCCAAAAAAAACAACCATACCACATTGCGCCCCACAGAATTGCTCCCCACAGAAAAAGAAACCTATGGCTGGCCCCACAGAAACAAAACACAAAACAAAACACATTGTTCCCCACTAAATAGGCAAATATATGGCTGGATAACATATGGCTGGTTATCACTAAAAAAAATGACATGACTGGTTCCCACGAAAAAATAAACTATGGCTGGTACCCACGAAGAAGAAAAAAATGTATGGTCCCCACAAAACCCACATTTCTTCCCCCCTTGTCACTCACACTGCAGCAGGATCGCGTGCAGGCGGGCTTCCAGGCAGGCTGCAGAGCCTGCCTGGACAGAGTGCGGGCTGGCTGATTGGCGCAGGGCGTTGGCTGGCAGAGCGGGCTGGAGGGCAGTGGACAACGCGGCGTGCGTGACCTGTGATGTCACGCTGCCGCATCTTTGCAGGTCACTACCCGGTCGCGCCTGAGTCTCCCAGAGGAGCTCAGCAGCCCGGGATGCTGAAGTACAGTAAAATGTGCCCAGTGGCTCTGACAGCCCCGCGGCACACTTCACAACCGGCCACGGCACACTAGTGTGCCACGGCACACCGGTTGAAAACCCCTGCTTTATATATACATTGAATGTACACCTGCTATTCCAATGGGTAAAAGCTGTACTCAGCAATCAGCTATGTTAAGCCACGTATCCACTTGCAGATCTTGGAACGACAGTATGATTACAACATTGTAATCATACAGTCGTTCCTCTTCCCCTGTAGTGCCTACACTGAACCATATGTTGTTCATTGCAGGCACCGTCCCTCATCCCTAAACTTGGCCAATCTGTCATTATCGACAGATCGACCGGCATGTTCAGGCGATGATTGATGTCAAAAACGATCAGCGAGAGCGCGCATTGCTGGTCGTTTTCGTCATTTTCATGCCCGATTTGTGTACGATTAATGCGTGATTGAACAATAACAATATGCGGCTTTAGGCTTTGAAAGGCTTCCTTGCAGCAACTTTTTTTTTAAATATTTTTATTTATAAGAGTAGATGACAGATAAACAACAAAACGCATAGCAAAAAAAAGTTTTAACGTCAAACAGTACAGAGCCATGTATAGACAAAAGTACATAACAGTACATATAACAATAAAGTTATGATATAATACCAAAACATTACTCTGAGAAAAACACAATACACAATAAAATAAGAAAAATCAAACTACCACATTTGAAATTTTTGTTGACTCAAAATGTGGAAACCTTCACCCTTTAATAAATACAAAAATGGATGGAAAATAAAAAAAATGGATTGGGTGGGTGGGAATGAGAGGGAGTACTAGACAGCAAAGTCATCATAAGTGATAAAACCAAAATTAGTAGAATATAAAGTGGTGAGCAATTCTAATACTCTATAGTGAGGTTCAGATCAGTCCTGGAAGAGTTCTATGAAAATGAAAAAACCAAGGGGTCCAAACTTCATGGAATTTTATCATAAAGGAATTTAGTAATATATTCCATGTGCCAAAGTCTGTTAATTAGCGCTGTAATAAAAGGTGCATTAGATTGTTTCCAATTAGTGACTATCAAAAGTTTAGCTGCATTAAACATGATTACATAGTTTGTTATACGGTTTAGAAGAGTCGGGAAATGGCTTACATAATGAAACATGTACTAGGTACAGTGCTAAAGATTCAACATATCAATTATAAAACCATACTTGCCAACTCTCCCTGATTATCAGGGAGACACCCTGAAACAGTAGCAATCTCCCTGTCTCCCTGAAGAGCCTAGCAATCTACAATTCTACCTTACCCCCATTATGAATGTTATATATAAAAATAAACAGAGATATTTACATTCAAATGGGATCATTGGTATCATTCCCCTGCATTTGTTATAAGGCACAGTGATCCCTATGGCTGCATGCATTTTCTGTAATATATCAGTGTGTTATATAGATCTTACTAACTGCTTTAGGGGTCTTTTACATTTGGATGTAAGTCAGGTTTATGGCATTCCTCTCAGATGTAGCAGTACACGTGCACTTTACCACCGCACTCATAGGTGCTGCTTTCACAATCTCCATGAAATACTTTTTCAAAAGTAGGCAAGTATGCATAAAACCTCATCCCTATATGCAGAAATCAGTGGACAGTCCCACCATATATGAAAGTAGGTGCCCTTTTGTCCACACAGATGCCAGCAAAGATCCGATGTTAGGGTGACCTTGCAGAAACTTTTACTAGACATAGGGCCATATTTATCAAAAATTGTGGCATAGCCCTGAAAATGTAAATTCTTTATTGCTGCATATCGTAGCGATTTGGAAAGTGTTTTCGTGGCAATTTATGAAGGGCAATTCGACAAGATATGGGTTTCGACTAGAGCCCATTCTGGCATATGAGCACATGTGGCCATCAGGCCACAACTACACAAAGCAAAGTAGTTGTGATGTACATCACAATGAGCTCAAACCCACCAGGGAGGAATCAGACTCATCCTCTTCAGTTAACTAACCCACTTTCACTATAGAGGAACGCAGATTACTTAACGGAGACAGGGGCCTATGCAGTGGCGTAAAACGCCTGGAGGCAAGTTATAATTTGGGCCCCCTACCCCCCCCTTCCCCCCATCACAGCCGCTGACACTGTAATGTAGCATTTCACAAGCAGATACACCTGCATAGGCATGCCATGGAGGAGAGTTGTGACTGAGGGGGCGCCTCATTAATGAGTAGGGACAGGCTATAGATAGACAGAGGATTTTATCTCTCATCAAGCTTTGATACATAGGCCTTACATTTTCCGAATAGCTAAGCTTTTTCAGTAGAAAATTATGGGGATGGCTGCTGTGAGCGCTGTTTTTCGCAGAACAGGATATATCTCCGATATCTCTTGCTTTATAGCTTTGTTATATAAGGGTAATACATAATTCTGACTTATAACACACGGAAACAGGGGTTTTAAGGACAGAACTACTTTGATAAATAGGCCCCATAGACAGGATATTTGATGCGTTTAAGAAAAAAGTCCCCCACCTCAATCAAATTGCCTAATTTAATATATTCTTTGTTCTAAAACTTTTAAGATCTATCTATCGATTGATCTATCTATATATCTGTATACATATATAACTATATATATTATCTATATATATCTATCTAAATACATCCATGTATGGATGAAACGTGTTGGGACAGCTGACTCTTACCTGAAATGAACTTAACACAGATAAACATTACATGAATTCTTTCAAGCTATTCAAATATATATTTTAAGCTTTTTAAAAAATTTCTATGAATCTAGCCTCAAAGTTTTTATTGCTGATCTTTTTTGTATACTCTCCTGTGCTGCTATATTTATTTCTCATTTTGAGCTTACATGTTTGTGGTATATTAATTGGAATACCCTTCAAATCGTTTTATTGATTATTTATTAGCACCACGATTGCACTTTATATACAATATTTGCACAAACGTGCCTGTATATGAAATATTTAGCCAAATCCTATGATCAGGATTAAGGCATGTATAAGCATTTATTTGTGTATGTTTGTTTGTTCTGATATATGTTTTTAAATACCATATTAAATTGATAATATTTTAAATATTTGGTCACATTTTATATTTTATTCTATTAATTTATGCACTAGATCTTTTTTGCACAATTGCACTTTCACAAAGTATACGTCAGTCGCTCAAAACCTAGTAAATTTACACCATATCTATATACATATCGATATATATATAACATATATATATATATATGTGTATATATATATATATATATATATATATAGATACAGTATGTGTATATATATATATATATATATATATATTGTGAAACCAACACCTGTAGTTGCGCGTTAAAGTTGGTGTGTGCTACTACATCTGAGAGGCGTGCAATAATTGGATTTACATACAAATGTAAATGACCCCCAAAGCAATTAATAAGATCGAATTGGAGATGAAAACACACTGATGCTTCTCAGAATATACGTGTAGCCATAGGGATCATTGTGCCTTATAACCAATGCAGGGAAATGATACTAATGATCCCATTTGAATGTATAAATCTCTTCCTTTTTTGTATATAACAGCTACATAAGGGGGGTAAGGTGCAATCAGGGAGATTTCTAGACTCTTCAGGGAGTCAGGGAGATTGCTACTATTTCAGGGAGTCTTCCTGACAATCAGGGAGAGTAGGCAAGTATGATATATATACTATTTAAAACTTCCTTTTCTATATCTTATTGTATTGCGTACATTTTCTTTATCAAAGGTTACAGATGTCCATCTCCAATCTAGTCCCATTTTTCATTCTGCTGCAATAATCACCTCTTGTCCTGAAAATTAGGCTACAGTATGAATGGAAAAGTCCCCGTGTGTCTCACAGTCTTGTCCCGCTGTTCCCCTGATATTCCCACTTCTAATAAGCTGATCAGACCAAGCAAAGGCGCTTCTGTTATTTTAACGGATAAATTAGTTTGACTCTTAACTCAATAATTAAAACTGTTATGGCTTCAAGCCTGCAGAGATAATGTACCATTATTATGGTCGTTTGTTTCAATTAAATGCTTGCTGGTTTAACAATAGCAGCTGGGCACCTGTGTGTAAGCAGCCATTACTCTGATCATAGAGACAGCTCAAGTTCTATGTACGGAAAATCACTGTATTAGGGAATGCTTTATAGGAAATTATGCATTTTTTTAATACATGATATTAGTTTTAAACAGTACAGATAAGGAAATATGAATTACTATATCTCAGAGATCTTCACATAGCAACATTTTTGGTCTGCGACAGGGCTGGCACGCTAAACCTTCGATTTAGATTCCTTTATTTTATTCTTCAATGGCAAATGTATATTCATGTATACTACTAATTGGTAATAACAAGCTTTCTTTTCTGCAAGGTAATGATCAGGGTCATGCGTTCAGAATCGCATGTGAATGGTAGTGAGGAGTGCCTGCAAATGGGGAATGATGAATCATAGATGCCTGTTAATGCGATCACTGACATTTATATCCCCACTCCCGACCCATCACTCTATGGGGCCTATATATCAAGCTGTTGCTTACATAAAATTATGCAGAATGCAGTTTCTGCAAAATGTTATTTAGTGTACCTACTGTATGTACTAAAAGCACAATGCAGGAAATTTCACAGAAATCTCAGGCAAAGTGCCAATTATTATTATTATCAGCGCAGTCCCCATTATTATCAATGGGGACTATGATCTGACCCCTATGTACTAAACTCCAAAAAGTAAAGCTTTTCAGAGTTTAGCCACAGTAGTTTACACTTCAGATGGTGTAAACTGCTTTGAGCCTATGGAGGCTCCAGGGGCAGGAGAGAGATCTTTTGATCTCTCTTTCGCAGCCCCTAGTCGGCTCCAGAAGCCGACGCTGTGCGCATGCGCAGTCTCAGCTTCCCCCGGGAAAGTCTTTCACTTCTGTGAAAGTCTTCCACAATTTGCCAAGGATATCACTCGCAGGAACAATTCCCCTTTGTACATAGCGGGGATATTTTCATTAAAAATGAAAATATCCTCTGCGAGTTGGACCAATAATAATTGCCACAGTATGCGATTATTAGTACATAGACCCCTAAACCCCCCTTTTTTCTTACTCTCTCACTCTTTTCTCTCTCTCTCTCTCTCTTTATTTCTCCTACCCTCAACAATAAAGTGGTTAAACCTTTGTACGTTAAAGTCGGGCCCAGGAAGGTGGGTAAGTGCCCTGACCAAGCTGGCCCATGGTGGTGGTGGTACCAGCTGCTGTAGCTTGTCCCCTCCCTTTGCCACGTGCTGTGTGGTAGTTGTTGGCAAGAAAGGGAGACACATCGCAGGCATATGCCCCCGCTCCTACTACGTATGTCCATCTCAGGAAATGCTTTAGAGTATTATCACAAAGATTTTACGTTTTATTCTAAAAATATTTCTGCCGACTCTGACTTCACCCAATATTGTTTCCAACTCCAAAACTCTGACGCTATAGGTCTGGTCTGAGAGATGTTTCCGGGAACAATGCCTGTTTCATTTTTTAGTAGGCGGTCCACATAAAGTGATTTACAGGCAGTAAAGTATTCCCAAAAACTATGCATTATGGCTAGGACAAAAGTCTGGACAATCTGTGATGTGACGTTTGTCTATCTCCACCTTATAGTTGAAGTGCATCCAGACTTCCATGTTCTATAAGAGTTATTTATAAATCTAGCACTGTCCAAGGAAGTACAGGACACACAATAAAAATAAATATCTAGCAAGCAAGATATAGGGAGGTGCTGCAATGATGTGCCTGTGAAGCAGCTACCAAAAAATTGTCAGTCCCACAAACGGATAAAGGTGCAACAAGTACGTAAGGTAGCGCTAATTACACTCATTATAACACCATATATATACTAAATTAGTGTTTTTAATACAAATAAAAAGGAGACTATTAAAATGCATGTAACACAGTATAATAAAACAAGATAAAAAGCATATATAAAAGAAAGCAACAATGTTGCAATTAGTACATAAATGCCGCTGGAGTATATTCACATAGCTAGCTGGATGGAAACTGCTGTTCCTATTGAGTCCCCATGGAGAGTTCCAATAAAAAGAAAAAGAAATTACTTATGGCTAGTCTCTATGAGAAAAATATCACCGAAACACTGAGTGGTACAGAGCTGCCTGCCTCACCTATACTGTCCCGGAGCAGTTACTGTTAATTGCTTTGCCAGTACAGTACCTGCACATGTGCACATGCTGGTAATGCAGGTTTGGCTTTTCCATTCCAGTGCTGTAATTGAGTGTCTAAATGTTGACTGTCTAAGTAATATACCGCTCTGTGGGCCTGATTCAGAGCCGCTCGTAAGCGGCCGCTCGTTCTCTCCGAGCAATGTTCGCACAACTGCGCATGCATATGGGTCCTAATGCGCATGCGCCAACCAGTCAGTGCGGTCGGAAATCAAGCGCTTGCAAAATAGCGAGTGCCTGCTAATTTGAGTGACAGGATGAGGCATTTGTGGGTGGTAACAGGGGAAGGTGCTTGAAAACGGGGAGTGGTAATCCGAACGCAGGCGTGCCAAACGGTCAAAACGGGCGTTTTAAGGGTGTACATAATTAACAAAGCAGCGTCATCGGCCACGTCACTTGGTTGTTTCTTAGCCTGAACTGTTTGCATGATTGCGGTAGGAAAATCCTACCACAAGCACTCGATGTACTCGATTAATCTAAGAAATAGCGGAGATGACGTAGGATTCGAGCGGCCAGGGGGCGTCTTTACAAAATAGCAAGCGCATGTTTCGTTCGCTCGCTCAGACATAGAGGCGTCAACAGACCGCAAAGAGCGAGTGCTCAATTTAAATAGCCGGCCCCTTTTTCTGAACGAGCGAGCGCAAATAGCGTTCGACTCTGAATCAGGCCCCGTATACACAGTAGCTTGGCAAAAGGAGGAACAGAGAGCAAAAATGAAAGTGGCTAGCAGTATTTGCAGCTGAACAACTTTATTATGTCACCTCTTTGTTTTCCATGAATCATATTGTGGTTGTAAGGGTATGGGACAATGCAGGAGAACACGAGTCAGCTAGGACAATTCTCTGTGTATATAAAATAGTATGTACAGGAGTTCCAGCACACTACAACATTTTGCCATATTAATACAGTTGTAAGATCAGTCATGGTTGACGCATACTTGCCAACTCTCCCTCATTGTCAGGGAGACTCCCTGAAAAAGTAGCAATCTCCCTGTCTCCCTGAAGAGGCTAGCAATCTCCCTGATTGCACCCCCATGAAGCTGTTATATAAAAAACAGAGCTATATACATTCAAATGGGATCATTAGTATCATTACCCTGCATTGGTTATAAGGTACAATGGGCCTCATTCAGAGGCGGTCATTAGATGCAAGCGGTCGCTCTGAATCAGGGTGGCCGCTTGCATCCTGAACGGCCGCCTCCTTGTCGATCGTTAAGCTGTGGGTTAACACCCACAGCTCTAACGACCGACATGGGTAATGGTCGCGATGATCACCATCGGGACTTATGACCAGACCCTAGGGTAGGGTCTGGGCACTCGTAAGCCCCAGGGAGCTTCCTGCTCTGTTCGAGCAGGAAGTTCCCCACTGACATCAGCAATGATGTCAGTGGGGCCGCCCCCAAATGGCAAGCAATCCGACTGGAAAGCCTCTGTTTGGCCGGGCACGGCCCCGGCCCGCCCAGCAAACGGGACGAGCTGTCACTCAACATCGACAGCTCGCCCCGTCTGCTACGAGACCCCTAACGACGGTCTCGCGCATGCGCACGACGGAGCCTGCTCCGTCGTGCACATACGCTGTGGGGCAACATCGAGTCACGACCGACTCTGAATGAGCTCCTGTGATCCTTATGGCTACATGCATTTTCTGAAAAGTATTTGTGTGTTTTCATCAACAAATAGATCTTACTAACTGCTTTTAGGCTTGTTTACATTTGGATGTAAGTAATTTTGTGGCACGTCTCAGGTGTAACACTACACGTCCAATTTAACACTGCACTCATAGGTGTTGCTTTTGCAATCTTCCTGAAATGCTTTTTCAAAAGTAGGCAAGTATGGACCATTAACGACTCTAATCAGCTGGATTGCGCATGATTTCTTTTACCTCACTTCACTTTGTGTTCAGTCAGGCTGCTAATGAGTTATTAATTGATCATTAAACCGATAGTCTTACAAAGGAATAATGGCCTGATGCAGCAGAGCACGCAAGTGCAATTCTGAACGCAGATTGCTGAATGTCGGGAATCTGCGCGTGCGCGGGACCCATGCTGCGAGTGTGCAGAATGGTTCCTGCTTAATATGATTGTCAGGCAGAGACATTTAAGGGGCGGTGTGGGGGCAGCCGGTATTCTCGGAAACGGGGGCGTGTCCTCCCCATTTTCCTGGAGTGACCACCCCAGAGACTGAGTGGACGTATGCAGTCTTCTGGACTCGCAAGCCGGCCAGCCTGAGTAAGTTGAGGCTTACTCAGCTATCCGGCTGCCCGGCGCCGTCCACAGTTGTGACCATCGACCACCGATGATCTCGATGGTGATCCCAGCCTGCGACTTCCTTCGCAGTGCTGGGATGGCAAATGCAGCAAGGGGTGTCATACACCTCCTGCTGCATTTGCATTATTGCAAGGATCGCAATACAGTATTGCAAGGATCGCAATTGCAAAACTGCCTGCGTGCAGCTCTGCAATTGCGATCCTTGCTGAATCGGGCCCTAAGTGCAGCACGTGAGCTTCTATATAGAAGTAATTTCAGTAAGTGACATTTACCAGATGTTTACACATCGATATACATTTCTAGTAAATGTCACCTTCAGAATATATGTTTGATGTTTCTTTATGCATTCAGAACACTGCTGGTATATCTGCATACAGGGCCGGACTGGGTCTAAAAATAAGCCCTGGCATTTTAAGAGCACATAGGCCCACCTCGCGTCAGCATCATGCTCCTGGCATAGACTCCTCCCCTTACTGTTCCTGACTCCTCCCATTTCTTAATCTATGCTCCTACAAATATAATTAATATTAGAATAATATACAAGTACACATACAACAGAGAACATCCTGCAGGGGATTCAAACATGTGCCATAGTCAAACATTTGGTATTGTGTTGGTTCTGTTACACTGTATACACAACTATAGAAATATCTGTCCAATCCATGTGGTGTGAAGGAAAATCTGGGAATGTATGGGAGCAAATAACAATAGAAATTTGCTCCCAGATGCTGGAAAATGGACCAGATTTTCCTTCCCACCAGACAGATTGGAGAGATATCTATAAGTGTGTACACAGCCTTAGGTAAAGCTGGCACTTCACTGTTGCAGGTCACACACAAGAAAAGGAAAGACAGGAAAGAGAGAGGAGGGAGGAAAGGAGGGAGCCGGGAGAAAAAGAGGAGGAATTCGGGGAGCTGGGGGAGAGAGAAAAGGAAAGATGGGATCCAACATAGGAGAGAGAGACAGAGAGAGCCAGACAGCCAGAGAGAGAGAGAGACAGAGAGATAGAGAGAGCCAGAGAGAGAGAGAGCAAGATGGAACAGGGAGAGCCCAGAGAGAGGGAACAGGGAAAGCCCTGAGAGAGAGAGAGCTAGAGCCAGAGAGAGAGCAGGGGGCGAGAGAGAGAGCAGGGAGAGCGAGAGAGAGAGAAGGAACAGGGAGAGCCGAGAGAGAGAAGAAATTGGAGAAGCTGGGAGAGACACAGGAGAAAGAGGGGGACCTGCTAGAGAGAGATGAGGAATAGGGGAAGCCAGGAGTGACATAGGAGAAAGAGGGGGACCTGCTAGAGAGAGATGAGGAATAGGGGAAGCCAGGAGAGACATAGGAGAAAGAGGGGGACCTGCTAGAGAGAGGAGGAATAGGGGAAGCCAGAAGAGACATAGGAGAAAGAGGGGGACCTGCTAGAGAGAGGAGGAATAGGGGAAGCCGGGAGAGACATAGGAGAAACACTCCCAATTTTTTCACTTGGATAACGTGAGAAACGGGAGCATGCATAGCCACGTTATTCAGAAATTGGACGCGATAGCTGCGTTAAGATTTGCATCAGTAATCTCATAGATAATTGAATATGCCCCATAGCTAGCAATACATCGTAGTAGGTGTTGCATAGAGAAAGAGGGAGTATGTATTTTGACCATCAAAGCAGTAGTAATGTGAATTCCCATGTTGTTCTTGTTTCATTCTGTAATTTCTCCCCCTCAGATACAGGAGCTGGTACATTCTGAAGCATCCTCCTATGATCACAATCATCAAGTTTCCCTGATAAACCGTTCTGGTATGCTGCCCAGTCACATGAGTGCACTCAGCCAATCGCAGCTTATCTCACAAATGGGGATGAGGAGTGCAGTTACTCATGGATCTCCTTCTCCACCAGGAAGTAAATCAGCCACGCCCTCCCCTTCTAGCTCCACCCAGGAGGAGGATACTGACTCTCACTATAAGGTAAATAATACTTTTCTCTGGTGTTGTTTTTTCTGTAATTACAGGCTTTACTGTAACAACTATACATACAGGAGTACATAATGTATCTACTGTAAGTGGGGCCATGATAGTAAATCTTGTCTTTCAAATCAGGCAGAGTAGCCTGATGTATGAATACTCCAAATACTGTATCAGTCTGACTTATTGTAAAACTGAGCACCAAAAAAACCAAAACATAAAAGTCATAAACTGCATTAGTACATAATGAGTTATTAACATTAATAAACCCTTCTCTGAGCATAATTGCAGTCAAATAATTTTAAATACATTGCTGTTTGTCTGCATAAACAGGGGTTATTTAGTGATTTGCAGTGACACAAAACAATATATAATAAATTAGCTTTGCACTTTACACAATAAAAGTGAATGACTCTTGTTGCTTATGGATTACTGCACATATTTTCCTGTAGCACTTTGTTAGTTACTATGGGCCTGATTCAGCAGTGCACAGCTGATCGCAGATTCACGATTATCGGGAATCTGCGCGTGTGTAGGACTTATTCTGCGAGTGTGCAGAATGGGTCCTGCGTAGTCGCACGCTGACCCTTTGATGCCTGTGTCTGATTGACAGGCAGGTACATTTAAGGGGCAGCAGCGGCCTGCATTCCCGGAAACAGGGGCGTGTACGCCCCGTTTTCCGGGAGTGGCCAGCCCATTATCTGCTTTGATCAACGCAGTGTCCTGGGCTCGCAAGCCGGCCAGTCTGAGTACTCTGAGGCTTACTCATCTAGCCAGAGGCCCGGCACCATCCACCATCGTGACCATCAACCACCGATGGCCACGATGGTGATCCCAGCCTTCGACCTCCGTCACAGTGCTGGAATCGCATATGCAGCAGGGGATGCTATAAACCTCCTGCTGCATTTACCTAATAGCAAGGATCGCAATTGCAAAGCTGCCTGCGTGCAGCTTTGCAATTGCGATCCTTGCTGAATGAATCAGGCCCTAATAACCATATTTTCATGCAATTTGCTCTTTTACAGCTTGCACCCCATTACTACTAACATTTACTGTTATCACAACTGATTGAATCTTTTGCAGGTTGCTGGGGAAAAACGACCTTCAGCTGACCTTGGTAAAAAACCCAAAAATCCTAAGAAAAAGAAAAAGAAGGACCCAAATGAGCCCCAGAAACCAGTGTCTGCCTATGCCCTATTTTTTAGGGATACTCAAGCAGCCATCAAGGGTCAGAATCCTAATGCCACATTTGGAGATGTGTCTAAAATTGTTGCATCTATGTGGGACAGCCTAGGCGAAGAACAGAAACAAGTGAGTGTCTTCTTCTATAAATCTTACCCAATGGGCGGGTGGGTGTTCTTCACTGAAAAATATTATTATTGATGATAGATTAACTAGGGTCATGTTGTGGTCAAAGGCATCAGAATAATTTTGCAACAGGCTGAGATGTCTAGCTAAGCAGCTTCCACTCATTTGTGAGAATAGAGTTGTACTGATGTGTCCTTGCTTATCTAGCCTCAATACGCCATGCAGCACGATATTCCTGGTGTGAGTGAGCCGTCAGGTCCTGTGCAAGTCTGCAATGTAGGGCAAATGTTTTTGCGAACATGCCTCTAAGTCGCGATGCAAGACGACTAGGACACTGCATTGTAGCACCTTGCATGCTGATTGAGAGACTCAGTCGCCCACTTATATACAAGTGCAACATATCAAATAAATCAGCACAGTCTCCTGTATTGCGACTTTGGGCCATATTCAATATGGGGCGAAAAGTCCGTTGTCATTTTCGCCTATTTACAATATCCCCCTATTCAATTTCATTGACTTTTCGCCGGTGCGAAAAGTCAATGTAAAAAAACGGGAATCATTTTTTGCTTGCCTTTAGCAGGCGAAAAAAAGTGCAGAATTGGGGTTTAGGGGTGCAGGCTTAAAAAAAATAGCCTGTACCCCTGGGAATGGTCCCTAAAAATAATCTGTGTTAAAAAAAAGTTTAAAAAAAAATAGGGACACCCAAAAAAATGTATTTCAATTTTGGGGTTTAAAAAAAAAAAATAGGGATCCCACTTCTAAATTAGCGGAATGGAGTCCAGAGGGATTCCCTTATATGCGGCAGGTGTTTTCTTCATTGCGGGAGTAGCGGCAGGTGCATTTTTGCTAAATTTTTAAAAATCATTTAAGGGACTTAAAAATATGCTTGCAACCATTTTCAAGTACCCCAAATTTGATGGGCATAGTTATTTTCCCCCAAAAAAACTTCTAAATGCTCTTCTGCATCACCTTCTTCCAAGCCGCATTTATGCCCCTGCCGCGGCTATTTAAAAACCCGACTGTCTTCTGCAGGCAAAAACGGGGTACCCATAGTGATCCCCCATGTCTGGACATCTTTAGGGGAGTCCTAGGATTATTTCCCGAAAATTCCCGTTTTTTTTTTGTGGATCCAAGTTTTGCCGGTTCCCGATTTTGCTTACTTTGGAATTGAATACGGGGAATAGCGGGCATGTGCACAATAGTTTTCCGCCTCAGTGGCAAACGCAAGATTTCTAAAGGGGGGTTTCCAAATGCTTGATTTTAGAGTGTGTGTGGCCTGTCCATGAAGAGGGCATAATTAGCACTTATCCAGCTTTAATATGTTACATACAAAGTATATTGTGTTGCATAATTCCATCATATACAGGACCAGCGATCACAGTACGCCATTAGATGCGGCATTATTCCTGAGCATTGGAGCAAGTCCGGGAATCTGAGGGAGCAGCAGAACTTAGCACTGCCCTGGACATATATGTACATATCGGTCTCCTTATGTACTGGATAGTGTATTATTATACAGTATTAATTATTAACCCTATTGATGGTCTATAGCAGTGAACCCCTAACAGTGCATGTTTTCTCGGTCTCCTAGTTAGTGCACAGGTATATTTATTACTGGCTGACACATTTTAAAAGATCCACAGGTGGTGCTAATCATTTCATTTGTGATACTGAGAAGAACATGCAGCTCTAGTAACATTCTATTATATTACTATTTCTACTGTGGTCATGGTGTGTGCTGGGGAGGGGGGTTTCCAGGCAGACGGAACCCCCCCTGCATTTGCCTATGCGCCTGCAAAACAGGCGAAGGATGCGAAAAGTCCAGCAGGCGAAAAGTCTGGACTTTTCACCTCAAATTGAATACGGGCCTTTATCGGCAAAAAAGACGCAAGAAGAGATGCCCAGCCCTAGCCGAGTTTCACAGGACCAGGTGCGCCAAGAGTGGCTGTTTGGCGCTATTGCAGCAAAGATGAGTGAGGACACATCTGTATTTACCACACTGACAACATGACAAGCTCATCTCTAGGGCGATATTTTCATGGAAACAGCAACTTTTTTTTAGAATTTAAATTTTCATGTCTATTTCTATTTTTGATCTTTTGTTTTTACAACCACCAAAATAATTGAGATGGGGCATGAGCAGGGATCCCACATACTGTATCTTGCTTTTCCTAATACAATGCTAATATGTCCATCTGAAAGCTCTAACTTGCAATGCCAGTGTTTTTATATTATCCATAAATTATAATACAGCATGGCTTCAATAATTGTTTTACTTCATTTGGGGGCTATTTTGCAAATAAACCCCTGTCCTGTTTATAATAATTTTGATATGCAGCTACTAGAATCTATATAATACTCACTTTTCCTGAAGCTCCTGTCAAGCCGCAGTGAGTCCTCCATCCACCGCAGCTTCCTGCCAACATCATTGGATTTGAACTTAGCACAAAAATCTATTAATTGATGTTTGGTTGGTAAAGCTACAGGGAGGACCAGCCAAAGACAGAGGGCTCAGTGCAGTCAGCCCCGAAGCAGCTGAAGCTGCAGGACATGGGCTATCTATATAAAGTCTACTAGACAGGGGTTATATTTACAAAATAGCTCTACATGGAAAAACTCCATAAAAGTGACAAGCAATGCTCAGATGATTATTACTTTGCACTTTATGAATGAAAAGATGACTGGCAAATAGCAGAAAATTCAACAATGCATCATTTCAGAGAGACATAATGATAAATGACATAACTGGACTAAACACTCGTCCCAGCCAGTGGGCTTATATAAGGCAACATGTAAGAGTAGCAGAGAGTTTTTGAGTGAGGCAAAGAGCAAAACAGTGATGGTGATAACTTAAGTACTTTTAAAATAACCCTTATAATAATGGTTGATGTGTGGCATGGAGATGTGTCCTTGTTTGCCTTCTATGACATGGTAGAATAGTTTGTTAACTGTTTTAGTTCATTTGACTTTCAGAATAAAGCATTCAGTAGCATCAAGCAATGGACAAACTCCAAGTATGTCCCATAATTCTGTAAGAGCTCATCAAGATTTGGTGGAGCTGACAATGAAAAGCCTATGCAGTTAGATTTTTTTATATAATGTTTTATTGTCTTTCAATCAAGGAACAAGTAAAATAATCTTGGGCTACAGAAGAAAAGAGAAGGGTAAAGGTGGGGGCATTGAGTAAGGATATACAGGTACCACACAGACAAAAGATATGTCAGTACAAAAAGTAACTATCAACAAGCAGTGGAATAAATAGCGGAATCAGCTGTAGAGCTGAGACAGAAGTGAATTATAGATAGCTGCAAACATGAAATCTGACTGCATATATATTGCTGAAAAAATATGTGTGCGCCCACACACACACACTCTGCAGATTTGGATACACTAAAACTAATGTGTTGATATTACAGAAGAATACATTTGCTATTTATATTCCATAACTGAACAATATGAAGAGAACACCCTTCGTTACATGAATGACATGTTATTCAGAAAGTATTAGTGCAGAAAAAGATACCAAGCTCAGTAGCTGCTATCAAACCAACACATAAATATTTAATTAGTCACACAAAGCTCTGCTGCTTCGGTCTCAGACTGCATTGCCCTATTGACAGTTGCCCCATACTTTTTGTTGTTGGTTCCCCAGAAGGACAGCATTGCAGATTGGTAAAGAGAATCCACACACTGCAATGTTGTGTCCTGGACACTCAAGTTCACAGTAAATAGAGGTTTTCATCTGCAGTATGATGTGATATACCATACACACTGCAGTGATATAGGAAAACAAACTTCATCAGGCACTTGGTTTGTTCCAGACAAAAAGATGTTTTACAAAAGTACAAGGCAAACAGTACACATAGCTTTCCATTGTGCACATATGAACCTGTTTGTCCATTACAGTTTTGGGACATAGCCTTGAAAATCAAGCTTATCTACTCACGTGTAATCCACCATCAGCAAGGAGCAATCATATCCACCCAACTCCACACATCAGTAGATGCACCACTGTCACCTCCATTCCCAGTTGCACCATTTCTGTATATTGTGTATAATGAAGCACATCTCTGGTGGAAGAACATGTGCAAGTCACATTTACACTGTGGCAAGCACATTTTCTAAGTTTCATAAATAATTCCTAAAAGGTGAATTTCAGTTCTGAAACATTGTACTTAATATCATTTATAGTTCTTCAAAGATAACTTATATGTGATGTGCCTGTGCAATGTCTCTTTTAGTGCTTCACCCCAAAGATTTGTAAATGTGCACCAAGACATGCTAATTATAACTCCAGTTATTGTTTCAGTGTTTTTACAATAATGTTAATCTGCATCAGAGCAGAACGCCTTCATTTCATGGAACCACATGAGGTTGGTCTGCTGGTGGACTTTACCTTGTAGTTAGTTATGTGTTACCCCTGTAATGTCAGTTATATGTGCATTACCTGTTTGTTTGATCCATGAAGTAACAGTCACAGGTAAACAGAACAAGCAAGATTAAAAGTAAGAAACAAGTGCCCTAATATTAATGCCTGATTGTATTTACTGCAGGCCTACAAACGGAAGACTGAGGCAGCCAAGAAAGAGTATTTGAAGGCCCTTGCAGCCTACAGAGCCAGTCTGGTCTCCAAGGTAACATACTGTAATATTATTAATGTCCAACTCTGGGTGTAGCCCCTAATAGCATGCATTATTCAGAGGCTACTGTATATCCAATACAAGATCACAGATTATACATGGTTTTGAAGACTATTAAAATGATATTACATAAAGGGGGGAATTCAATTGTTTGTAGGTCCTGTCTATACTACACAGGAGCTATTCAATTGTTTGCGTGGCCAGGCCCTTTCTCGCGTGAGAATGCACAGGATTAGCCGCGTTAAGCAGCTTGTGCTGTGCTAAATACCGGGCGCGTTATAGTAACTGCACACTCAGCACTAGTGACCAGCCCCAAAGCTTTACATGGATTTCTGCTTGCACCTCAGGAGGGGGCAAGCAGACTTCTGCAATTAGTGCAGCCTCGGAGCTGGATGCACAAACAGTTGAATAGCTCCCGTAGATTTTAGATGGGAGCTACAAACAATTGAATCGCCCCCATAGTGTTTATGGCATTTTCAAGGATTTAAATGTATGTTTCTTACACTCCAATTTATGTGACATTTATAGTGTTATTATTTTATTTGTTGGGCCGTTATCTTGTTTCCCGGGGATATTGTGTATTTAAATGAATGTTTCTTACATGCAGCTCTGTGGTTATGGGGCTTATTCATCATCACATTTCACCTGCAATTGTAAAAATTAAGTATTCGGGCCATTCATCAAGAAGGTAAAGCAGCAGATATCACAGATATCTCCTGCATACCTTTCTCTGGTGGAATGGCCCGCTGTCCCCATATACTAGTATGGGGACAGAATTCATCAAGCTCCAAAAATACAATATTTTTCAGAGCTTGACTGTGGGAGCATTCACCCACTCCTATTCGAAGGAGGTCCGGGTTGCGAAGAGGGATCCTTTTGGATCTCTCCGCCCCTGTCCGGCTCCTTCCGACGAACAACGGGGCTCTTGTGCGCATGCGTGACCTGTAGGTCATGCATGTGCACTTGTCTCACTGCTCCGAAAGCTGCTGAAGCTGCTCGCGGGACAGCTGATTTTTGCATCAGCTGTCACCGCACCAGAGCAATGCTGAATTGCTCTGGATTCAACGGCGAGTTAAAATGTAAATTATCGGGGTCCAATTAACCGGATAATTAACATTATGAATAGACTCCTATATCCTTTAGCAGAAACAGGTAAATAAATCATATATTTTTAAGCTTTACTTGGCTTAATCATACTAAAAAGGATAATTTTGATGTTTGTACAAATGGTAGCAAGGCTAAGTATAAATTTAAGATATGCTTGAGTCTGACATTATTTTATTATGACCTAGAGCTACACTGACCAAGGAGAGACGAAGAACTCCCAGCCCAGTCAGCCTTCCAAAATGATACTCCCAAAGCAGTCTATGTATAACCTGCCCCCACAGCCTTCTTCACCATACCCTGGGCTGGCTTCTTTTCTGTCCCCTGCAGACCTGCCAAGTTACCGTGGACACCCTCACCCCAGCCTATCCCGAAGCCTCAATGCCAAATCTATGTTGCCCAGCATCAGTGCCTCACCTCCACCCCCTTTCCAGATTAGCCCTCCCCTCCACCAGCATATGCGTCACCCTTCCAGCTCCCTCATTAATCAGTCCCTCAATATGCAGCAAGTACCACAACCTCCCATCCTTTCTCCCACCATTGGATTACAGTCACCTATGAGCTCATCCCCCACAGGTCAACAGGTGAGCACCGCTGTACACTTGAAATCCTCTCACTCTCTCTATATGTTCTCAGTTTCGCAATATTCTACCATGGTCACTATTATGTCATGCCTCTCTCTCTCTCTCTCTCTCTCAGTCACTCTCATTCTCTTACTCTCTATTTTAGTCTCTCTCTCTCACTCTTTATAGTCCCTCAACCAGCTATTATTCTCCCTTAGCTCTGTTTCAGTTGTTTCTCTCAACTCAGTCTCTTCTTTTAATTACAAATCTTCTTTTTCACTTCTGTTTTTTTCTCAGCATGACCTTTCCTTTATCTCTTTCACTCACTTCCATTTCTCCAGGTTTTCTTTACATACAGCAATTTAAAGTTTGCAGCAAATGTTTAGATTAATTTATACGAAACCGACTCATCATGACTGGCCTCAAAACTGTAATACAATATAATCAGAAACACATTTTTGTGATTGGAGTGTAAAATACTGTCAGTCAGTGATCTATGCAACTTGCCAGCCTTTATATTTGGCTAAACCACTTTGGCAGAACCACTTGATAAATATCTGGCTCTGTACATGTTTGGAGTACATTTACTAACAAGCGGTTGGTCAAAGCTGCTGATCACCTGCCTTTCTGACCGATATTTTTAAAATTGCAACAGGAATCAGTACAAAACAAGCCCAATTTAGCATTGGTTCCTGTTGTCATTTTAAAACAATTGGTCAAAGCCACCAATCATTGGCAGCATTGACCAACCACCCATTAGTAAATGTAGTCCTTGGTCTCCATAAACTCTTGTCTTTCTTTTACTATATAATATTTTCCATAACACTTTATATTCTGTTCTGTGATTAGCTCTGATACCTGAGCATTGCCCCACTCTACCTGCCATTGCATCTTTTATTTTTATGGTTTTATGTTTTGTTATCTTTGTTTATTGCCTTATATTCATTTTCCTCTTTTCCTCAATTATCACTAGGACTTCTCACATCTCCCATCAGAATTTCCGAACAATGTTGACCCACGATCCCCTGCCTCCTCCAATCCCCCTGGAAGCACAGAGTGGGACAATGAGTTTCCAAACAGAGAGTGCGGAATTAACCACTGCAAGTGAGTAGTATTAGAAAAAAAAATGAAAACTAGCTACATTGGAAATCTATAAGAAACTTTGGCTCTAGAGCAGGGGTGGGGAACCTTTTTTCTGCCGAGGGCCATTTTGATATTTATAACATTAGTCGCGGACCCGGTGCAGGCCACGCCCCTTCCGTGTGATGTCACACGGGGAAGGGGACACAATCGCCGGTCATTACCGCAATGCCCGGAGTATTCAGACGATGCTCCGGGGAGCTGTAAAGGCAGCGGTGTGACAGTAAGAAGCATCCTAAGGACACTATGCAGCAGTGGCGCCTGGGGATTCTGACTGCCGAGTGCCATTCTAGGCATCCTGCTAGCCAGATGAGGTTAGCAGAAAAAAAGCTCAGAGGGCCAGATCAAAATCCCGCGGGCCTTATACGGCCCCCGGGCCTGAGGTTCCCCATCCCTGCTCTAGAGATATTAGGTCTCATTATGGCTCATTGATGGCTGGACATTGCAGAGTAAATAAGTGGGCTTTTTTTTAGAAGTTTTGCATCTGCCTTTGCATTCTGGGCACACCAAGGACCAAAATGCGAGCGTTCGCTCTGAATGAGGGCGGCCGCTTCCCTGTAAAGAACCGGCCTCCTGGCCATTCACTAAGCTGTGGGTGACCACCCACAGCTTTAGCGAGTGGCCAGGTTGATGGGAGCGATGGTCAAGACCATCGCGACCATCGGGGCTTGCGACGAGACCCTTGTTGTAGGGTCTCGTCTGCCGCAAACCCCAGTGAGCTTTCGGCTCTAATAGAGCCGGAAGCTCACCAGTGATGTCAGTGGGGCCGCCCCCAAATGGCAGGCCTTCCTTCGGGAACGCCTCCGTTTGGCCAGCCAGCCCCCCACCCCGCCTACAAAATGGTGCGAGCTGTCGATCACCATCAACAGCCGCCCCTTTTGTAGATCATTTCTCTCTCGCTCCAGGGCTTGTGCACGCGCAGTGCGGCCGCTGCACGTGCGCAGGGCCTCAACATCGACCCGCTTGCGAGCACTCAGCGCTTGTGAGTGGGTCTGAATGAGGCCCCAAGTTTCAATCCCCAACATGTCATGAGTCTATCTGTCAGAAATTCTTGCCAGCTATGGTACTGTACAAGCGGTAAATGTAAGAAAGTCAGGTGAAAGCCTATTGGTTTAATTTTAAGTTTGTCTGTTTTTGGTGTTCCGCCGATTAACAAACAGCACCCCATTGAAATGAGTAGTTGATTTAACCTTGGATGTGGTTTAAAATCAAGGCCTGCTGCCATACAAAGTAGGGAATCAGTGATAAATTATTTTTCTTTACAAATTATGTTACTTTGATATATATACTAATAAGATTATAAATATATCAAATTAAATTGTCCTTTTTAATGTAAAAAACTACTATTTTTGAATAATATTTACAAGCTGAGAAGAATGACATTGAAGAAGATCTCCATCTTATTTGTTTTATATTCTCTTGGTAATAAATTAATATGCAAATAAATTTATTTTTTTTCTGCTGCATGATATTGAAATACAGGGCTTAATTTGTATCATTTACTTCTCTAGCAGGATTCAGCTACATTTATTTGGTTAATTGCAAAGAAAACAGTGGCAATCTTTGATGGGTAACCTTGAGACAACTTAGCTTCTTTTCACACAGTTAACTCTCAATGTCACAGAGAAATGTGAGTCTTGAGCACTGTATTTCAATCATAACGAAGCACAAAAATATATTGGGAGTTATGAGCTTACAAAAAGTAGTAGCACTGTAGCCCACTTTAACATTATTTTTTTAGAATATGGTTTTACTTTGAGTCTTTTTTTACTTTAGTTATCTCAAATTAGTCTCTTTTGCTTTCTTAAAGTCCTCTGCCAGGAGACAAGTCTCTCTACCTCACCTAGAACCACAAACAAGTTTGTAAATGAAGGTTGAAGGAATGGACATTTCAGAGAGTCTACAGCACTGGACATCGAAAACAAGGATGGCACAGTCACCAAGACATGCATACTTTAGTGGTTGGTTCTTCTCAAGTCTCAGAGAATCGGCTTTGTTTGCAAATATAAACTTGGTGGAGCAAGAAGCCAAACTCCCATAACTTCTAAAGAACAAAAGAGACACCTCTTATTGCCACCATCTTTGCTATGGAAAGCATGGGGATGAATAGTAAATGAGAGGGGGTTGCTCTTTCAAAGTTCATCCAGGCACATAAAATATGTAAAGAGGTTTGTTAATATTGTATATTTAAAGTAACCCCTACCCCACCAAAACCAAACAATAATTCTTATAAGTGGAAAATGACAAATACCTTAAAAAAATGTGCAAATATACAAAAAACACAGAAAAAATGTCATAAAAATAAGAGTATGAAAAATATAATTTGTTGAATAGTTGTAAGTAGATTTATCATGTGGTTTAGGACTGTGATAAAGACATCTTTACAATTTTTTTGTGTATAGAAATAAAAGGAGTAGCTTACTTTATAGTAAAAGCATTTTATATTAATTGTAGCACATTTTTTAGTTATACAGTACATAGGATGTGTAAATTACTGCCAAATTTTTTTTCTTTTTTTTTCTTTTTATTTTTACAGTAAGAAAATAATTTCTATCTGTGTCATGAAGTTATTCTATTTTTTTCAGTCACAATTTCACCTTGACAACAATTTTATTTATGGGAAGAAAGAAAAAAACAAAGCAGAATTCTGATTTAATAATAAAATAGCTTTTTTATGTTTGTTCTGAGCTGCCTATTCCTGTCCAGCCAGAACATTCATTTTGTTTCACAACTGCTTATTTGACTTTTCTTTTTAATAAAAAATATTTGAAAAATGTGTTTGATTTTGGATTTCTTTCCATTTTACTGACATTGGTGTTTTCTAACAGATGTGCAATAGTGCAGGATGCTATAGTAACTAACTAATCAACAATATGATTTGATCTGTTTTGTGCAAGTCACACTAATGAAAGCACAGCTCTGATTGGTTGCAGTGGTTAGCACGCTCTCAGTCTTAGTTTCAATTGTACATAGCCACTTTCTCACAGGAATTCACACATTTCTTTAGTTCAGTGGTTGCTAACATTTGAAAATATTTTCGATGAACACTTTGTTTTGAGGCAGGTACAACATGAAACTGTTATGGCAGAATTTGGAGTACTACAATTCCCATCATGTCTTGTGTTCTGAAAATAATAGTAGTGTACTTATTCTCATTAAAAATACTCTTTTTCAATAAATGTGAACTAAAGCCCAGAGAATATCAATAGATGGCAAGAATTAGGGGCATAGCATGCTATTACTAGGCCCATAGCAAAATCTAGAGCAGTGATTCCCAACCTCGGTCCTCAAGGCACACTAACAGTCCTGGTTTTAGTGATATCCATGCTTCAGCACAGGTGGTTAAATCAAAATAACTGAGGTACTAATTAAGTCACCTGTGCTCAAGTAGGCTATCCTTAAAACATGGACTGTTAGTGTGCCTTGAGGACCGTGGTTGGGAACCCCTGATCTAGAGGGTGTGTGGAAATACATGTTCATGGTGTTTGAGAACCCCTTCTCATCCCTTTTGAGTATGTGCAAGGACCAATGCATGCATAGTGGTCTTCACTGCACATATACCGGATGCTCAGAAGCAGAGCGGGGAACTCTGGGACAGATGAACTAATGTTGCAGGGTCACCCTTAAGGCTGTTCCAATTGTACTTACGCCACTGGTAACTGGAATTTTATTATGCATTTGGAAATAATTAAAGATAGTAACATTCCCAGAGACAAATCTTTACAGAGACAAATTTGTCAAACATGGAACTGTCAGTGGAAATTAGAGAAAAATTACAATACACACCATATTTGCATGTTTCACATTTTTCTATCATGTTTTACATTTTTTTATGATGATTTTTCTAAATAACTTTTTAGATACACACAATCTTATTCACAATTCCAAAAAATCTAATTAGAGTTTGCATTTTCACCTGCAAATTGTGCCACAGTTTGTACCATAGTTTGCCTCAAAATATAAACATTTTATACTATAAGGGCAATTTTTACTAAAATGAGAGTTTTCAGAAATGGAGATGTTGACCATAGCAAGTTAGCAACCAATCATATTCTAGCTATTATCTTCTAGAAGGTGCTAGTTAAATGTAGTAGAATCTGATTGGTTGCTATGGGCAACATCTCCATTTCTAAAAAACTGCACTTTAGTAAATATACCACTAAGTGTCCCATAATGCTAAAACACTGGTTCAAATTCACATCAATTCTGGAATCTTTCTAAGGAATTTGTGGACTTTGCAGAAATTGTACTTAATTAATATTTTAGTGCATTGAAAGAGAATTAAAATAATTCCTGGAGACTCCCAGCAGAAACTGTACTGTTGCAGCTCTCTTATGAAGAGAAAATAATGTAATATCGCTACCATTTTTAATTCTAAGCAATATCTACTGTTAATGAGTAGGAAAATAATATTCTCCCTGTGTAAAGAGAAATGGATTTCCATGTGGAAAATGTGCCAATTTGTTACATTCTTTCCTCATCTAAGATGAACTTTAGGAAATTGAAAAATCAACAGACATGAGTTTCTCTAAGCAGGTGACAGACCCATATTCTGAACAAGCTATCAAATGTTTTGTGTAAAGGTGGTGTTGCTAGATAAAAGGACTAGACCTCAGACACCAGGGATTGTACACCTACTGAATTTAACAATGTAAATGTAGTGCACTCAAGACTCACGCCTCCCTGGTACTTTTGTGGGAGGGGTAACAATCTTTAGATTGAGCAATTCTATGGGCAACCTGTATCTTGTATATTATATCTGTATCTACAGTATATGTTAGTTTGTTGCTTCATATTTCCACATATTGCTTATCCCACTCTGAAGTGCACTTGTGGCGGTTGCCTTGCCTGGTACTTTCATGGGTGGGGTGAACAATCTGTGGACCTTATGATTCTGTGGGTAGTTCGTACATTGTATGAGAGTGGTTCAATAAATAAGGTAACAAGGCCTCTCACTATGTAAATTCAACTCGTACATATACATATAATTAATAGTATGGCCTTGGTACAGATTATATTTCCACATAGCCCCCATACTTGTGCTAAGCATTTGTTCCAATGGTACAACAAGGCATCTATTCCAGCATAGAAGAAATCAGTGTCAAGAGCCTGAAGCCAGGACATGACTGCTTGCTGAACTTCACCGTTGGTTGCGAATCGCCTTCCACCAATGTGCTTCTTCAATGTCCAAAGAAATGGAAATCACTCTGGGCAAGGTCAGGGCTGTAGGGAGGATGGTCCTGAAACACCCAAAGGTAGTGCAATAACAACTCACGAATGCGCTTGACTGGCTGAGTGTGGCCTGGTGTTATCGTGCAATAATACAGGTCGTTTTAGACTAATTGCACTTCATAGCCGGCTCAATGTGTCACAATAGCAGACCGTATTTACAGTGTCTCTCTTGGTAAGGAAATCAACAAGAAGCACGTCCTTGTGGTCCCAAAACATGGTTGCCATGGCCATCTTTGCTAATGGAGTTGCTCTGAAGGTGGGGACATTGCGTCATGTCGATATTCTAACTGTGGACATAGTGAGCGTTGATGCTTGCTTCGTCTCCGGTGTCACATGATGCACCCATGCTTCATCGCCTTTAACAATGCGATGCAGGAACTGCAATCCCTCCTCATGGTACCATGTCAAGTGCACGAGAGACAATCCCATCCTATTGGTTTTGTGAACTGTGAGTTGCTTCGGTACCCAGTGTAAACACATTTTTCTGTACCTCAGTTGCTCATGAACAATGTTGTGCACAGTACCCACTGAGATGTTCAGTTCATCAGCAATAATACTAACTCGAATGCATCTGTCCTCCTAAATCAAACCTTCAATGCAGCAAAAATTGTCATCTGTGTTGGACATGCATGGCCGGCTGAATCACTGCTCATCTTGAACGTCTGTCCTGCCGTTCTCAAAGGCAGTTCACCAAACCCAAACTTGTTTTCGTGATATGACGTTATCACCGTACACATCGACAGGTTAAGTATGAATTTCAGCTGCTGATGTGCCCTTTAGATACATAAATCTGACCACACTGCGCACCTCAATGTGTGACCATGTTTCCATTAGCCTCGCCATCTTACAACTGATGTTGGGACAGTATGACTGATATGAGGAGCAGTCTAATGGCCATGAGGGGAAACAGTGGTCTACCTGCTCTGGCTTGGCGGGAAATTAGAAGGAAACAGAGAACATTATTCATGTGAGATATCTTGTTACCTTACTTACACTTGTATTTTGTACTTAGTATCTACCCAAAGTGTACTCACAGCTCCACATATTGCTTATCCCACCCATTGTAACCTATGTAGTGCATCCCATATGGCTGCCTTGCCTGACACTTTTGTGGATGAAATTAACCATCTGTGGAACTTATGATTTTACTGGTACCTTCTAAATTGCATTTCACATGTTACTAAAGCCAAGATGGCTGCCCACCATGCAGGATGGGGACAGGGCACCACGAATCGTGTCATCATCGCCCATCGCCCCTGGCTTTGTGTAATTGGGGGTGAGGTGGGGTGTGATGATGCAAGTTATAGCAAATCCCAACCTGTACATGGACATAAAAAAAAAGTTAGTTAGTGGCTTCAAAGTGCCACTTAACCAGCACAGATATGTGGACAAGCGTCAGATCTATGATTTAAGGGCAGGGGTAGCCAACCCTGGTCCTCGAGAACTACCAACAGTGCATGTTTTCCATGTCTCCTCACAGAATCAAAACTATAATAATTAACTCCACCTGTGGATCTTTCTAAATGTTTTGGTGAGTAATGAATACACCTGTGCACCAGCTTGGTCATCTGGAAAATGTGAGCTCTCGAGGACCAAGGTTGGCTACCCCTGATTTAAGGCCTTACGTTGTGCCTTTCTTGAGAATCCTGTGCCTGCTTCTGCGGCCAGGAGTGGATTTTCATCCCAGAAGGAGACCATGAAGAGTGCTTCCAAAAAACAATTGACTTAAATAATCCTTTGCAAACCTTCTGTAAAGGCATTTTTCCAACCTGTACAGGGACATAAAAAAAATAGAGTTAGTTAGTGGCCTTCAAATTGCCATTGTTCCCATTGTCCACTTCTTAGATATGTGAATATGATGTTAGAATGTAGAAGGCCAAAAATTGGGTGGACCACACATGGCTGATTGATCAACCATGGCGACTGGATTAGTGTCAAAAGGAAAATGAGGCTGCAAACTGGGTGTCATGTTATGAATTGGCCATATGGGGTATGTTGCTGTTAAGGGATCAGACTGGTTATCATTTTAATTTATCAGTGGACACATTATTATTATTATAGTTGTTGTTATTTTGGGTAGCCATCTCCTGCAGGGTGTTTACAACAGACAGAGACTACCTGCCTATCAGCTCAGGCATATACACTTCCTGAGGAACAGGGCTCTGTTCGCTGTAGGGAGGCCAAATAGGTCGGAGCCCCTGTTCCAACATCTGAAGCTCTTATCTCTCCACATCATCTATTATAGATGAAAAAAAATGTCATCGGGGACATCTAGCTCCTCTTTCTGTACCCTGTTCACCCTTTTTGGACAGGAAGTCCAGGATGGATGATTTGGAAGAAAAAGGTCTAGCAACAGATGGGGATGGTCATTATCAAGACCTGGTCCCCCCAGTGGGTGTAGTCTGGGAGGTATTGGATGGCATGCAGGCAGCGGAATAACAAAGGCCTCCATATTGTCTGTGCATACTATTCCGTATTTCAGTTTGCGATTCAGGTAGGAATAAAGTCGGCTACAGAGCACAGTGACAGAATCACTGGATGTCTTAGTGCATTCAAGTAAAATACAATCTATGAATTCCCAGACAGATTCCGGACAGATGATTTCTTTGCTTGTAATAATCTTTGGTAATTCCTGGCAAAGGTGGGTGTTATAGCCAGACACTTTGAAGGCTGTAACTTTGAACTGCTTTATAGAAAACATGTGAATGAAACCTTTCCACACTGCAGAACATGATGGAGAAATCCCTTGAAGTTCAGCACCTAGCATCTTTTTTCATGTTCTCTGAGGCCTCTCCTAACTGTGAAGAAAGATTCTGCACACTGTAGTCTTCCATTGTGACTTTTTAATGGTGATTTCAATGTTGTCCACTGGCTGAGATCCATCTCATCTGAGGGTTGGGTTTTCCCCATGCAAATGAGACAATTCACATCCAGAAGGTGACTCTTATGTTTAGCCGTGGTGTCAGTCTCTCTTTTAGCAGAATTTGCAGAATCTTGGTCTTGGCGGCACCATGATGAATCAGACAGATCCTCCAGGGTAAACATCTGATCTGGTGTAGTATCTATTTCTATGAAGCCTTTGTGTGTAAGTTTAGTCATCTGCCGCTTGTGGTGGAGCTTTTTTTCGACTTTCTAAATGATCTCCAGACACATAACACTTGAACCTTAAAATGAAATATTGCATTTAATGCTCTGTTCCGCTTGTTCTAATAACACACTACAACACACTACACTTATAATCTTTGGTTTTGTTTACATTTTTGAATAGAACAGTTTTAAAATTTAGGATGTCTACTCTATATAGGTTTGTAAATGAATACAGGCTTTAGTTTTTTAGAGCATATAACTTTAGAAGCTGTTAGGATAACATTTCTGCTATGTTTAAGATTAAAAAAACCCAACTTTTTGTAACCCAATAACATAAAAAAAAAGTTTTCATTGCAATATTCATGCAGCCCCTTGGCAGACAGCAGCACAGCACCCCTGCGCAGCTACGCTGATGACAGGTGTGGCTAACATGCACACAATAAAAATGTATTTATTATTTTGGGCAGCAGCCCCTCGACAGATAGGAGCACAGCACCCCTGCGCACCTATGCCGATGACAGTGACAGCCAGGTGTGACTGACATGCACACAAAAAAAATTTGACAAAAAAAAGACAATATAATTTTTTTTTCAGCTCCAGAACTTGGGCCCAGAGCACAGATTGATCACGACTGGAGTCGGACAGCACTAGGTTGCAACTTGCATTGCTGGCTGGCTCTTGTGCAGTTAAGCCTAACACGCACACATACAGACAGTAAAAGATCAAAATAAGACAATTGATTTTTTTTTTTATGCTCCAGAACTTGGGCCCAGAGCAGCGATTGATCACGACTGGAGTGGGGCAGCACTAGGTTGCAAGTTGTGTTGCTGGCTGGATACACGCACACACAGAGAGTAAAAGATAAAAAAAAGACAATTTATTTTTATTTTTTTTATGCTCTAGAACTTGGGCCCAGAGCAGCGATTGATCATGACTGGAGTTGGGCAGCACTAGGTTGGAAGTTGTGTTGCTGGCTGGATACACGCACGCACACACACAGACAGTAAGAGATAAAAAAAAGACAATTTATTTTTATTTTTGTTATGCTCCAGAACTTGGGCCCAGAGCACCGATTGATCACGACTGGAGTCGGGCAGCACTAGGTTGCAACTTGCGTTGCTGGCTGGATCTTCTGCGGTTAAGCCTAACATGCACACACAGAAAAATATTACACTAAAAGATACTTATTTTTTATTTTTTTTACAACATATATATATATATATATATATATATATGTATATAATTTTTTTGGGGGGGGAGTCCAGAACTTGGGCCCAGATGGATGCAGCACCAGCCCAGATGTATTGTGCACCAGCCCAGATGGACACAGCAGACAGCAGAGCACCAGCCCAGAATGGATCAGTACTGCAGCACCCGAGGACACAGCCGACAGCAGAGCACCAGCCCAGAATGGATCAGCACTCAGCAGCACCAACCCAGAATGAATCAGCACTCAGCAGCACCAGCCCAGAATGGATCAGCAGTGTACCAGCCCAGGACACAGCAGACAGCACAGCACCATTCTCCCAGCCCTAAACTACCCACCCTCCCTGTTCAGTCTCCACAGCCGGAGTGAAATGGCGTCTGCCGCGTGGTCCCTATATATTAGATTGATCATAGAGACGTAAGCTCACGAACCGCGAGATCTATGGTTTTGCCTCGGTTTCGAGATCCGAGTCAGGTGGGAAACACCGAGCCTGCTTGGATCTGACTCGGATCTGCAAAATTTGGGTGGGCTAAGTTCTCTGAGAACCGAACCCACTCATCCCTACTTATAATACAGTATATGCTAAAATGTATTAATCACTAAGACCTGTGCATGCGCACAATTGGCGGTGGCACCACGCATAATACCGGCTTCTAGGGACTGTAACCCCTAGAAGCCATGTAGGGCTGCTCAAAAGGCAGAGCAGCCGCTTCCACTGGTAGCCTCTCTCTGCTACTTGCAGTCTGGACTGGCAGTCACAGGGGGAGGAGACACCTCCCTCTGTTGCTGCCTGTCCTGTGCATGACTGGCAGGTAGTCCTTCCAATAGGAAGCCACTACCAGTCACAGTGTAGTCAGTGCAGTCATGGATGGCAACTGGCTCACTGAGGTGACAGATTTTACCGGAGGGGCTGCAGACCCTAGGTAAAATCCACCACTGGAGGCCAGTGACTGATATTGTAATGTCAAGAGACAGTATTTGTAGAAACTATTGTAGGTGTCACTGCATAGTGAATAGTGATAAAACTTATAAGAAGGGGAGATCTCAGCTGCATGGCAGGATCATGTGTCAGAGTAAACACTCATTTCACACAAACAAGATCTTGCTTGCATTTGTGAAGGCTTCCCCATTTTTGCAAACATGTTGTTGGGGAACCTATTACTCAGTAACCTAGGCTTGTTCCCAGTGGCGTAACTAGGGCAGGGCGAACGGGGCATGTGCCCTGGGTGCCATGGGACCAGCGGTGCTGCACAGTCGAGCCCCTTCCCTCCCCCTGAGCGCTTGCTCAATAGCACCAGGAGGAGGGTGGCAGGCGGGCGGGCTCAGGCTGTGCTAACACACACATCACCGCCATGCGGCACTGATGTGTGTGTTAATCAGCAGCCAATGAGAGTCAGACAGACTCTCATTGGCTGCTGCTGCTGCACACACATCTCCTCCAGTGCTGGCGGAGATGTGTGTGTTAAACAGCAGCCAATGAGAGTCAGATAGACTCTCATTGGCTGCTGCAGCGCCTACTGCAAAAGCCGTCTCCCATCCGGGTCCTGCAGTGGGTAATGGGAGAGACGTCATGACATCTCTCCCATAATGCAGAGCGCACCAGCCCGGGAGGGCTGACGTGCGGACGTCGTGGGAGCAGGAGCCGGAGCAGGAGAGTGGATGCAGGTAAGTTTTATTTGTATTTTTTGCTATGTATTTGGGGGGGGCACCTCTACTGGGGGCAATAATCGGGAAGACTACTACTGTGGGCAGTAATCGGGGGGACTACTACTGGGGAGCCGTAATTGGGGGCACCACTGGGGGGGGACCTCTACTGGGGGCACTAATTGGGGAGACCACTACTGGGGGCACTAATCGGGGGGACTACTACTGGGGCAGTAATTGGAGGCATCACTGGGGGGACTACTACTGGGGGCACTAATTGGGGGGACTACTACTGGAGGCACCACTGGGGGGACCTCTACTGGGGGCACTAATCGGGGGGACTACTACTGGGGCAGTAATTGGAGGTATCACTGGGGGGACTACTACTGGGGGCACTAATTGGGGGGACTACTACTGGAGGCACCACTGGGGGGACCTCTACTGGGGGCACTAATCGGGGACTACTACTGGGGCAGTAATTGGAGGCATCACTGGGGGGACTACTACTGGGGGCACTAATTGGGGGGACTACTACTGGAGGCACCACTGGGGGGACCTCTACTGGGGGCACTAATCAGGGGGACTACTACTGGGGCACTCCATCAGGGACCACTACTGGGGAGACTACTACTGGGGGCACTATATAAATGGCACTGCATGGGGGGGCTACTACTGGGGGCACTATATAAAGGGCACTGCATAGGGGGGGACTACTACTGGGGGCACTATAAAAAGGGCACTGCATAGGGGGGGACTACTACTGGGGGCACTATATAAAGGGCACTGCATAGGGGGGACTACTACTGGGGGCACTATATAAAGGGCACTGCATAGGGGGGACTACTACTGGGGGCACTATATAAAGGACACTGCATAGGGAGGGGACTACTACTGGGGGCACTATATAAAGGGCACTGCATGGGGGGGACTGCTACTGGAGGCACTATATAAGGGGCACTGCATAAGGGGGGTCTACTACTGGGGGTACTATATAAGGGGTTTACTACTGGAGGCACAAGGGACACTGCACTGGAGGCACTAAATAAGGAGGACCACTACAGGGGTGGCTGTATAAGGCGGATTACTACTGGGGGCACTGTATAAGGGGCACAACTGAGGGCCTGCAAAAGGGGGACCACTACTGGGGGCACTGTATAAGGGGAACTAATGGGGAGCTGCACAAGGGGGACCACTACTGGGGGTACTATACATGGGGCACTACTGGGGGCCTGCATAAGAGCCACCACTACTGGGGACATTGGATACTGGGGGTACTGTACAAGGGGCACTACTGTGGGTCTGCATAAGAGGGACCAGTACTGGGGGCACTGCATAGGGTGGACTGTATAACGAGCACTACAGGGGTTAAGGTGCATATGGAAAGGAATGTTAAGAGTGACAAGAAAGGGGTATATGTGTCCTGTTGACACGCCCCATTGTTAAGTGGCCGTGCCCCTTGTGACCACGTCCATTTTCGCATACGGGGGGGAGAGGGGGGGCTCCATTTTCAAATTTGCCCTGGGCTCCAAATACCATAGTTATGCCATTGCTTGTTCCTTTTGTCCTGTTACTTCCACGGGATGTCTGACCCATTTAAGGCTAACAGGCCTACTTAACAGGAGAAATACAGTAATTCCTTTCTCTAACTGAAAAGGATATTTTCAACGGAAGTAACACTACAAAATACAAATCTATCACTACAATTGAAAATAAATCTGTTGTAATTAGAATATTAGCTAAAAAACAAAATATAAAGAAGATAACAAAAAGCAGTAATATAGTGGAACTCATTTTTTCCCTTCCGATATAGTATTTATTGATATCTAAATAAAGAAGCGCACATCTTCTGAAACCAAACATAACGCATGTTTATTATACGACAATTCTTCAACAACAGATAAAACATAAAGGGTTAAACGTTTAACCACCAGTCACTTGTTCAATTGTTATTTACTAAACATCTGGAATAAACCTTATAAAATGTAATCCGGAACATATAAATCCAATATTCAGGTGAATCCACATAGTACCAGCCGGAATAAAGTACAATGTGCAGTCTCTCAATAATCGCTCAAAAGATGCTACAAGAAAAAAAAATGCAAGGATTTGTGATTCTTTGGTAAGGTCTGCTGCCCTGATATACCTTACACATGTAATAGTATAGCTGCTTGTCTCCAAACTGGATAAGCTGTTATGAGGTTGTCATACACACTAAAGCACAGACTTTGCTTCCAAATAACGAGGCGAAGATATTTGCAGCAAACTTTGTTCCGTACTGCCAACTCCTTATGGTGTTTTATTAAGGGTCCTGAACCATACGGCTTGTGCTGGCAATGATAAGAACAGGATCCAAGAAGTGCAGCATCATAGGAAAATTCTCTGGCTGTCACATCCAGCTATGGAACATGTGTTTCACCTCTTACTAGCTTGTGGCCTTGTCAAAGAAGCAAGCCCAAAGAAAGACCACAGTGACACTTGCACCACCACAGTCCTCTTATCACTATCGCCATGGTGATAGAAGTGGTAGCCTACAGAAAGCATACTCTATTTAAATTAGAGATGTGTGTGGACATTGTCCCCGTTTGCAACACTGCTGAGGGGGACGAATGTCGCCCTGTGTGGTCGCGAAAGCTATTTTTGCATTTTTATGGGGCATGGCCACACCTCTTCCAGATTTGGCCACGTCCACCTCGGTAACCAGAACCGTATCCACTCTTTAACATTTTTAAATTGCAGCAATAAAAAAATCAGCATCAATTCTGCAAATTAATAAATAGGTTATTATATATATATGCTTTTATATCAGAGGTCCTTTTCCATGGTTTTTGGCTATTTCTGTTTTCGTAGAAATTGCTTTTTAATTCCTAATACTCTGTCCTATTTTTTTAGGATATATATGGGTTTCAATTTGGAAACAAATTGAAATAGAACGCTTGTTATTTAACATTTACTGGTTGGAACAAAAACAGACAAAAATCAGAATAATATCCTTATTTTTATCATTTTTCCCTTTATATTCTGAGCATGAGAGCAAATAATCATAAAGGAAGTTTACATTTTGCTACTGACACACAGCAGGTCGCTGCCCAACCAGGTAAATACCCAATGTGATTGAGATGGATTTGAGCAAGACACACACTGATGTGTTGAAGTACTGTAGGCTGCAGCAAGCAGGGGGTGAGACTAAAATGGTGGTCAAGTAGCTGGCAAGGAATTGTGGCAAGCAACATAAATGGGTCACAGTCCACAAATAGGGCAGACGGCAGACAAAGAGTATTTGGCAGAAAGAGGCCAAGGTCAGGACAAGGAGCAATGAAATGTAGGTCAGATTAATTCGGTTCAGCAAAGGGAAATCAGACAGAGTAGCAAACTAGAAACAACAGAGTGCTGACTATGAGGTAGGTTTCTCACAGGTACTAAGCAATATAACCAGCATTGAATGTGTTGACTTTCTGTCTTAAATACCCACAGCCTGCAAGGGATTGACTGTGTTCAGATAGTGGCCAAAAAATAACATCAAGTTCTAGGTCGCTCACTTCACTGGGGAAGTGGGAGGGATCTGGGAGGTTGGTTTACTGAAAATTGCCCAATGTTTCTGAGTCACATATTCCAGGAGAGTAAGCAAGTATGGAGTGCATATAACTAAGCATATAAACAGACACAAGAATGGAAAAGGCAAACTTTTTTTGCAGCGAATTTGGTTGTCGTATATGACCCCAAAGATGTACTGAGGCTTTAATTATTTTACTTCAGGGTCCGATAACTGATCAACTATTTGAAAAACTAGTTTTGTTGCTGAAGGTTATGCAACCACAATGTAGACCAGAATGGTTCTAGCAATAAGTGTCTGTGACTGGACACACCCTATTTCATTGTAGTGGTTTCCCAGGAGTCATCAGAGGTTGGCAGAGTGGACATAAAGATGTTCTGAGGGCCATGTCTCCAGAAAGGACAGATGCACAACTATGATTTTACATAACAAGAGCTGTGAGTGGAGCTCATTTGATAATCCTGGAAAAGAGAGTTAAAAATGAATGCGGCAGACAAGTTCAATAATTACTGCTGACCACTCTAAATCAGTAGTTGCTGAAGTGACAAATTACTGGTGTAAATGCAACCGTGTACTTCTGAGGGTTTATGTCAGGAGAGGAGGGTGCATTAATCTTCTGCCCTATCACTCTAACTCTTCTCACAGCATTACAGCATCTAGTTAAACCTTTAATAATGTTACATTTCCTTCAGGATGAACAAATATACTGAGAGTCACTTTATTTACACACAGTCCATTTGTATTTAATAAAAGAGACACATAGATAGATAGACAGACACATAGATAGATAGATAGATAGATAGATAGATAGATAGATAGATAGATAGATAGATAGATAGATAGATAGATAGATAGATAGATAGATAGTGTCACGCTCCTGTACAAGGAATTCCTCTGTGGAGGACAGGGAGCCGGGGGGTCAGACATAACCAGAGGCACGGAGTCTAACCCACTCGGTGGTCTTCACCAGTGACCCCTCCTATTGAGTGACAAGGAGTTTAGGGAATGACACTAATACAATGAGTGGAATGATGCACTGGTATGCTCTATGAAACGTTGCAGGAAACAGAGGCAGGATACGCCACAAAGTGACACAGAAGATCCAGCCACAGACTAGTTGGGATTGACAAGGATTAATGAAAGGTCAGATACTGGAACTACGGTTGTTGAACTTAACTGCCACAACACCAAGTGAACGTACAATGAGATAAGAAAAGGAGGGATGTCTGTTACCTTTACTATGCAGTTTAATTAACAGCATGGAGAATTTTGTTGACAACAGCAAATAAATGTTTTTTTTCCACTTACATTTTTGGGTGCAGATGATGAGGATACCACACACCAATTAACACGACTCTTAATAACACACTGTGCAAGTTATTATTTAATTTGATTATAAGAAAAATAACAGACTATTATTGTTTTAATTTTTAAAAGGGCAGGAACAATTGGTCTCCTTTAATAAAATAATAAGAATTATTTTGTAGTACAGATAGGCAGTACATATCAGGCAGGCACCCGGCAGTAACACAGCCCAGCTAATATAATATACGCTGCGTCACTTGTTTTTATTTTTAAAAGAACAGTAACTATTGGTCATATTTCTTTAATAAAAAGAAAAATAATTTTGCAGTACAGACAGATAGGCGGTACGGCTAATAATATAGTATATATGCTGCGTCACTTGTTTTAAAAATATATTTGAATGCTTGAATAAGCTTGAGAAGATATAAGCACACTGTTTTTTATTTGGTACAGTACTAGTTAAAACTGTTTTTTGTTGATAGTTTACAATTGGTAGAGGTCAGTTGCCAGTCATTATCTGTTAGCCTATTAGCTGCCCCGTTGGGGCGGGGTTTAGCACTAGTATATTAAGGCTGGAGGAGTCAACTGCCTCTTTCCAGTTTGTGATCCCGGACGGCTAAGTACCCAGTATCTCTATTGCTGTTGTTTTTGCCTGAAAAGCATTAAAACTTTAAATTTATTGTTTTCTTTCTTTCACTGCCTTTCTCTCAGCTCCTTTCCTGTTTTTCTATTCTTTTCACCCTCTCCCTGCCTCTCTCTTTCCCTCATTTTCCTTCACCTCAGTTCTTCCCTCATATCCTCCTCCCATGTTGAATATGCCCTGTCCCCACCATAATCCTGCCGCCTTGTTGAAGCGGCTAGACCTTTAGCGGTCGCCGTGGTCTCTCCTTTGGCTCGGGGTGCGCGCCTGTCAGCAGCGCGCGCGGGCCCCGACTCCTGCCTGCTGCTGCAGCCATTCACAACCACTCCGCTGGCCCCTTCTCCATCCGCATAGAAGAAGAACAAAAAGATAACTCCCATAGGAGGGGCACACTCTGTAATTACTGTTTAAAAATTAACTTTTATTATAAACTTTAATAAATTAGGGCAAATAAATATAAAGACTAACAATACATATATGTACACATCCTTGAAAATATGTTGTTAGTAGATGATAAGTGATTTATATATGGTTGGCATATCTCATAGAATCCATATATATACACTTCCTAAAAAATTGTGTTATTATTTATAGATAATGAATGATTTAAATATTATTAGCATATCCCATTGGATTATGGAAATTGATGTTATCGGATTTGTCCCAAAAGGAGATAATAATACTGTTGTCAAAGAAAACATGAAAATGTAAAAGTGATCACACCTATAAGCAAATTTCATATAATCGTCATAGCCCCTTAATGGTTGCTCACATGCTGGTACCGTGTTTCCCCGATAATAAGACACTGTCTTATTTTTTGGTCAAAAAAACTCCATAGGGCTTATTTTCAGGGGTAGGGCTTATTTTAATTAACATTGACAGCATCATGCCCTCAGTCCTGCTTTTATCCCCATCATGCCCTGCTTTACAATTCTTTACTTTCCATTATTTTTTTATCTTATTTTTTTTGTTAGGGCTTATTTTCTGGGTAGGGCTTATTTTGGACCGTTTTTCAAAAGTAAGGGTAGGGCTTATTTTCGGGGTAGGTCTTATTATTGGGGAAACACGGTATGTGTTGAATCTACTCTCTGAAATAATGAGAGATTCAAATGAGTGCAGAGGTACATACAAAGGAATTCACTAAGATGTGACTCAAGTTCATAACAACATCCAATGGGTTAAACATGTTGTAATATGTAGTAAATCTATACCCTAATGCTAATATTGGAAGAGTATATAGAATAATTCAATAAAGGCAAATATGTAAGATATACTAACACAAATGTCACATTATCATGAAAAATATATCATTGTATTAATCATATACAATGTATACACCACAAACCTCATAATTACAATAAATTAGTTTGAGGCATCCCTTTAAAGGCAGTAAATCCAGTGATATTCTCTCTTCAATTAATAACTAATAGATGAGAAATGAAGTGCCTGTGTATTTAGTAGAACAAAGATCTGCTTTTGCCAGTCTTAACACTATGTGCATTGCACTGGAAATGAGAGTCATTGTTCCGCGGCACAGTGAAAGACAGAAAAGGTACTTTCTCTGCCGTCAGGCCAGAAAATGCATACATCCTGTTACTGCAGCATTGCAGGGTGAAAAATGCAAAAATGGCAACTGATGAGAGTCTAGTACAAAAATAAAAGATACCTGCCGGCAAGTGCCATAGAGCAGGGGAGAAAGATGCTGCCAGTATAGGCAAACGTAGGGGGGGGGGGGTTCCGACTGCCTGGAAACCCCCTCCCCAGCCCACACCATGACCACAATAGAAATAGTAATATAATGGAATTTTACTAGTGCTGCATGTTCTTTTCAGTATCATAAATGAAATAAATAGCACCACCTGTGGATCTTTTAACATGTATCAGCCAGTAATAAATAACCTGTGCACCAATTAGGGGATTTGGAAAACATGCACTGTTAGGGATGCACTGCTATAGTGCCCAATATTTACATATATGTCCAGGGCAGTACTAGGTTCTTCTGCTGCTCCCCCAGACTCCCGGACTTGCTCCCATGCCCTGGAATGGTGCTCACATCTAAAATAAAAACATTCAGCTCAGGCAGGATGGCCCTACTGCCGCATTTAATGGCTTACTGTGATCTCTGGTCCTGTATATGCTGGAATTATGACACACAATACACTTTGTATGATGCATATTAAAGCTGGATAAGTGCTAATTATACCCTCTTCATGGACTGGCCACACTCACTCTAAAATCAAGCATTTGGAAACCTCCCTCTAGAAATCCTGTGTTTGCCACTGGCCAGGGACTGGAGATCATGGTGTATGAAATCCCCATGCACACATGGGGCTGTATTTACTTTCGGTTTGTGTTTTACCACGTGAGCCTCCTTGAAAAAGCATCCAAGGTGAAACGCACGTCGGGCCACGTCTCCACAGGAGTCCCTGTGCGCATGGAGATTTCATACACCACGATCTCCAGTCCCTGGCAGCATCTTTCTCCCCCACTCTATGGCACTTGCCGGCAGGTATCTTTTATTTTTGTACTAGACTCATCAGTTGCCATTTTTGCATTTTTCACCCTGCAATGCTGCAGTAACAGGATGTATGCATTTTCTGGCCTGACGGCAGAGAAAGTACCTTTTCTGTCTTTCACTGTGCCGCGGAACAATGACTCTCATTTCCAGTGTAATGCACATAGTGTTAAGACTGGCAAAAGCAGATCTTTGTTCTACTAAGTACACAGGCACTTCATTTCTCATCTATTAGTTATTAATTGAAGGGAGAATATCACTGGATTTACTGCCTTTAAAGGGATGCCTCAAATTAATTTATTGTAATTATGAGGTTTGTGGTGTATACATTGTACTAATTATTGATTGATACAATAATATTTTTCATGATAATTTTAAATTTGTGTCAGTATATCTTACATAATTGCCTTTATTGAATTATTCTATATACTCTTCCAATATTAGCATTAGGGTATAGATTTACTACATATTACAACATGTTTAACCCATTGGATGTTGTTATGAACTTGAGTCACTGATATCAGTACATCTTAGTGAATTCCTTTGTATGTACCTTTGTACTCATTTGAATCTCTCATTATTTCAGATTCAACACATACCAGCATGTGAGCAACCGTTAGGAGGCTATGACGATTATATGAAATTTGCTTATAGGTGTGATCACTTTTACATTTTCATGGTTGTGATTTTCTTTGACAACAGTATTATTATCTCCTTTTGGGACAAATCCGATAACATCAATTTCCATAATCCAATGGGATATGCTAATAATATTTAAATCATTCATTATCTACAAATAATAACACAATTTTTTAGGAAGTGTATATATATATATATATATATATATATGGATTCTATGAGATATGCCAACCATATATAAATCATTTATCATCTACTAACAACATATTTTCAAGGATGTGTACATATATGTATTGTTAGTCTTCATATTTATTTGCCCTAATTTATTAAAGTTTATAATAAAAGTTAATTTTTAAACAGTAATTAAAGAACGTGCCCCTCCTATGGGAGTTATCTTTTGTTTCTTCTTCTATGCCTATTGACATTAGTCTCCCAGGGAGCACCTCTGATTAACATTCTGTTTAGGGCTTTCATCATTTTTATGACCTCCGCCTTTTCTGAATAACATTGTTTTTTCCTGTGCTGCGTTCCCCACCTCCTTATCCCTTTTCCCTTGCTTATTTATACCTTTCTCCATCCAGCCTGCAGGCTTGATTGGCGAGTAGTGCAGCGAGTGCACCCTGCACCCCACGCTTGACTAGTTCCCCGGGCATTGGAGGGGCTGCGCGCCGGGCTTCCCCGGCCGCTAGCCATGCCACCTCGCCTCCAGCGGCCATTTTAGGCCGCGAGTCCCCCCGCCCCTCGCCCGGCGCTACGGGTGCAGCGGCAGGCGGGACCTCCATACTCACCCCGCTGGCCCCTTCCACGTCTGGCCTCCAGGCTTGGTCGGTGAGGGGTGCGGCAAGTGCGCCAGGCACCCCCCGCATGGCCAGCTACATATGTGTTAGCGGGGCTGTGCGCCGGGTTTCCCCTGCCACTAGCCACGCCGCCTTGTCTCCGGCGGCCATTTTAGGTGCTGAGGAGGTTTTAACCTCCTCAGACTACCCCCTCTCTGTCCTAGGGACTGGAGGTCTGCGGTTTACTTCAGCGCCTGGTGCACAGGCCTCCCCTAGGAGACAGGCCATCAAGTTTAATGCACCAAACCACTACATTTCAATTCCCCAGGCCTTTTTCGCAGCAGGATAGAGCAACCCCTTACGGAGGCTCTTGGTCCAGGTTTATGGCTGCAGCTTACACACATGCAGGGCAGCAGGTTTGGAATTATGGGCCTGGTCTCGCCCCCACTCCTGCATTTGATTTCTCCCCTTATTTTAGACAAGGGTTGTACCAGCAGCCATATCCGAACCCATTCACGGGGCCGAGCCAGCAATTTTATGCCACCTCATATGCACAGGCCCCGAGGCTTTTTCACCAGCAATTCACGACCGCACCAGGAAATTTTGCTCCCATGCCCCAACAGGTTTAGTTCTTCCCTGGTCAGCATGCACGCCAATAGCCGGTGTATCAACCACCCCTTCCCCAAGCCCCGGCCCTGCCCCTGCCACCAACCCCAACGGTGTCTCAAGCACTCCCTACACAAGTCCCTACCCAGCCACCAACCCTAATGCTTCCTTCTCCTGGAGGGGGTGCTCTGTGACAGGGGAGTTAATAGGGGCTACCTCCGTTGCTACATGTGAACCTTCAGCTCTTGTCCCTAATGCAATTGTCTAAAGCCCACAGGTTTTCTTAGCTCAGCCGTTGGCATCCACATCGACTTCAAGGGATGTCATCGCAGATGATCGATTGTCGTCGTGTCAAAGTGCGGTGGGCGCGCCGCGCAACGAGGGACATGGCTCCACATCCAGGGACGCTCCTGCGATCCCGTCGGCATCTGGATCAGGTGAGATAAGTA